>VXAC01008437.1:656970-706863 GCA_013399225.1 Rhipidura dahli | reverse complement strand
TGGTGCCGCTGAGGGGCCGGCACTGCCCCGCTCCCGCTGCCCGCGCTCCAGGCGGCTCCGGAGGTGCCCGCCTGGCCCTGGACGGGGTGAGGCAAGTGCAGAGGGGCCTTCGGTGGGTGAAGAGCAGGGATTCCCTGCGCAGGGGGTGCCCCTCATGTCGCCCCGAGGCGCCTCACGGTTCCTCTGGGCGGGGGGGGCATCAGCAGAGAGAGGAGAGTTGGGTGTCTGAACAGCACATCCAGGGGATGATGAGGGGTTGGAGCATCTGGCACGAGGAGAGACTCTAGAGACGGGGCCTCCTCTGAGGGGGTCTCATTAATGCATGTAAATATCTCAAAGGCAGGGGTCGAGAGGAAGATGCCAGTGGTGCCCAGTGACCATGACGAGGAGCAGTGCCCATAAACTGGAACGCAAGAAGCTTCACCTCAACGTTTGGAAGAATTTCTTTCTATGGAGGGTGTCAAGCACTGAACAGCTGCCCAGGGAGGGTGCAGAGTGTCCCTCTCTGGAGCCATCTCAAACCCATGTGGAAGCCTATGGGCCCTCCATTGTTGGGTCTGCACAATGGGTGTTCTGTAGGCTGGGGGGCTGACGGTGCTCGGCTTCCTGAGCCCAAGGAATTCAGGTCTGCTCACCAAGGTTCATATGCTGGAGAGTGAAAGGTGATACATGGACCACCAAATCCGAGGTGTGGTTTGGGGAGATACCTTTGGATGGCTGTTAAACAAAGAAAAATGCTGCTGTTGTAGGAGAGAAACACCTAATTTTGCAAACTGGTGCAGGGATGGTCACACATAATGATGGAAAAGGTTCAAGTCACAGTAGCAATCACACACTGATATGTGTGTAAAACAAAACTAAGTAACAGTCATCTGCTAATTTTCCTGCTCATCTGGAGCTCTTACTGCTTACTGCAGCTAAAGATGGACTTCGTAATTTGGAATAAAGTTCTGGGGCAAAATGTTTATCAAGGCTACAATATTGCTTCAGTGGAGATTTTACTTTGAATGTCATAGCAGCTCTTCTGAAGTTCTGGGAACACACTTAAGTATATTGCAATGTTAATTCTTATATGTTCTTTGTACCTGTACTTTCTTTTGTAATTTCTATGATGTTTCTTTTTACATGACAGTGATTAAGCTAATCCTTCAGATTAAAATAAAAAAATCCCACAAATGTTTTTTTTCTGATTTATCCTGGTTTTAATGTAGAAACGGCCTTAAAATTTCATTTGCATCATAGTGAACTGACTCTCAGAAGGGATGCTACACAGAAAAAAAATAGTATTTACAAACAGTTTAATTCAAGTTTTATATCAGAATTACTGTAGTTATGTGTTGCTTTGCATGCTGATGCCTGCACAGGTGTCCAAACCCACCCCAAGCCCTCTTCAGTGAATCAGTGGCAAAACAGAGGCTCACTTATAAATCAGGATACTGACCCATAGACAGGTATACACAGGTATCTAGCACTTGCATGAATCTCTGGTCGTGTTTGTGAACCAAAGATGTGAGAAATTAAACCTGATGAGACTGATTTGCAAATATGCTTTTCAAAGGGAATTTATGCACATACAGGTTCTGGCTGTTTCTCTGATCAGTCTTCCTCCTTGAACACAGGACTAAAAGGCATTTCCCAAATCCAGTCCCCTGCTGTTGAGACATTCTTTAAACTTTTCAATCTCCCTCTTAAAACTAATTAGGTTATTTTCCTTATGTTATTCCCACTGTGAGGCTACACCGTACTCTGAGCTCTGATGGCTGGACACTTTCTAGTTTCCAGGCTGAATGTATTCATAGCAGGTATAATCCCTTTTGTCCTTGTGCCAAACTCTTGCTCTGGTTTAGACACTGCATCTCCCTCTCTGGTGTTTAGCCCTGATGTCTTTGGAAAGTGCTGTCACTCATTGTCTTTTCCTTTGCTTCTTAGGTCAAAGAAGGCAGGTTCTTTTGCAGTCTTTCCTAACCTTAGGAACCCATCTCAGAAAATATTCCAGCTGATATTAACCTGTTTTTCAGATGGATGACCAAACTTAGGTTGCTGTGTAACACACCATTGTTTTAGAGAAAAGCATGGGGAAATCTTTTATATCTTTCTGGTTTATTTTAGGGCAGTATTTACCTTCTTCATCACTCTCTCACACTGGTTACTAGTCTTGAAATCACTGTCAGCTGGCAGTGAATACACCTGTGGGCTTTATTTCCTATAAAATGCAGTTGAGTCAAACTGAGTTTTTAGTGCTGTTGGGCTCCACCTCTCCTGTGTTGATACTTTTTGATAATGTGGAGTTTCACAAGTGTTTAGAATAAAGAAAAAAGATGACTACAAGACGGAAAAACTGCAAAACGCCTTTCTGGGTTTACCTGCAGTTTCTCACAGCGAGAGTGGTGAGTCAGTGAATAGAGGATATCCTACCTGTGTGCAGTTCTTGTGGTGGCTTCAATGCTTTCTTTTGTTTTGAAATGAAGGAACGTGGTGTATGTGATTCTCTTCATGTGTTTTTTGATATACACTGGATGAGATTTATCCTTGATAGAGCCTTAGAAGGAAATATAGTATTACTAGTGCTTAATTGTCTGTGTTCATTAAAGGGTCTTTGCTGTCAAGAAAACAAGTTTTATTTTAGCTGCTCTATGTAAAAGAGTTATATTTTTAGTGATCTAGAAGCTTAATTGAGTAATGGATATCATTTGATGGAATTTATCTGAAAAAGTTGAAGGTTTTCTACATAGATAATGGCACTTTTATATATAGGAAATCCTTACAGGTGAAGAGTGTAAGGACCATGTTTGAATAATATCTGTGCCATGTGTTATGTCCACAAGTGCTCACCCATCTGTTATCACCCGTGCTAATAGCAAGTCTTGGGTCTGTCCTGTGGATGTAGCTGTTGTTTCACGAGGGACAGCAGATCCCTGCTTTGAAGAGAGATCTGTCAGGTAAAGCACAGATAACTGCTCATGAAGACCTAGGACTAGAGGAGACGTGTTCTTTTGATGCTGGTACTGCCTTTTACTATTCAAAATTTCACTCTAATTTCTAATCTGAATTTGTTCATGGACATTTGTGTCTTTAACTTTTTCTGTTTTGCCCTGTGTGCCATTTGATGTATTATAAACAACAAGCTATGCTGTGTTTGTCTGGCTTTGTGTAATGGTTTTTCTATTTTGCTAACCATCTGAGAAACAGTCCTTTAGATTGCACTTGATTACACCCCCAGGTGCAGGAATGAGGTTGTCCTGACATGGAAAAAGTGCAAGTTTTATGAGCACAGAGTATGTTTACAGAATGTCATTGGGAGTGAGAGCATTGTGATAAATAAATGTAATTCTGGGGTTTTCTTTTGAATACTTTCATTAATTCTACTGGGTATATTGACCTTTTGTCAGAGGAGGACATTAATTGCACTGGTTTAGCATCCTATGGACATGTTCTCTCAGAAATCATCCCAGGCTCTATTTATTGCCTGTTTCTTGCCCTTTCCTTTGGCTGGAATTGTATCATAAAAAACCTCAGAGGTCCTGATCTCAGGGCTGGCTTTTGATGAGCTGATGGATTCTCCTGGAAACTGCAGGTGGGAATTTGTTACCACTGCCAGTCTGATCGGTGTATGGAAGAGAAATACGTTCTGCTCCTGGGTCTGATGTTGTACAGTTTTATAGCAGCACTTAAATGCCTAAAACTTCAGAACATCACCCATTTATGGTACAGACCCAAGTCAGTCTCTGAATCTTTGTTTCAGTTCCTCTTCTATCAGCTGGGACTGGTGTGTCTGCTTAGATTTCACATTTCTGTAATAAAATAAGTCCTCATGTAGCCAAAAGAGTCCCTTTCTTCTTGGCTGAGACCAATTGGTTCCATCAAATTAATTGTGAACTGATAATTTGTCGTGACTTTGGGGGTTAATTGGATGGGGGTTTTATTATATACCATGATACAGTTTTGGAACCGAAGCCTGTTCTCAGTCTGGCATCAGCAGCACGCTGCTGCTGTCTGTGTCCCTCATTCCAGAGGTTCCCACTGCACTGAGCTGCCATGCTGCAGCTAAGTAACCTTTACATCACAGAAAGTGATTCAGCAGTGCAAACAAATGCACTGAGGTAGTCCCAGGGTAAAATAACAGATGGCAGAAACAGTTTTTCTTGAGTGTGCTCTGAGTGTTGACCGTCGTGGTTTGGGGGAAATTGTTGCGCCTACAAGAGAAAACCCCGTGTGCTGCAAAGCCATGTTTTTCTCCATGGTGTTTCCTACTGAAGTCAAACTATTTTGCAGGGAGACGTGCCAGAAAAGCATAGCTCACGGGTGTAGTCCAAATTAGCATGAATTTTCATGGGACCAGATGCAGAGCTGATTGGAGCCTCATGTGTAATCATCCACTGATGTGTACATCTGCCTGCTTCTAACCTGGCCTGTGAGCTCCTCCTGTGTGAACTGTGCTGCCAGTACCAATGTACTGGGCTTCACCTATTTAACAGTGCTTTTCCTCTTGGCTGTGGCTCAGGATTTGGCAGTCTGGCTCCTCTCCATCTTGCTTTGGGTGTAGAGCTGGGCACTTTCCATTCTTGGCTGGCAGTTGGGATGTTTGGCAGAGATCTCTGATCTGAGTAAATATGTGTGAGGGCATCTCTTCATTGCAGAGCTGTATGGCATTGCTTTCCCTAATCAATAATGAAAGAAAGATTCTAGGACGTGTGTAAATGTGTTGGGGGTCAGAAGGTGAAGGATGTTGTTGTTATGAGCTGAGAAAGATGTCAGGGTTTTTGTGCATAGTTTTCAAAAGCTGCATTAAAGCAATAAGTCACTGGGGAGATATCCTAGTAAAACAGCTCTGTCTGGATACACAAAATTTCCAACTCCTAGTCCATGCAGGTAGTGTTCGATGAACTGGTGATGAAAAGGAATTAGTTGGCTGTTAATTCATCTAAAAGATTGGCAGAGGATTTTACAGGCTTACACCAGAGCTGGCTGGAGACAATAATCTCTTTTCTTGAAGAATGCTGAGGTCCTGACGCCCAGCTCGTTGGAATGAAACCTGAATGCTTTTTAATTCTCTGTGAGAGATTTTTTTTTCTTTTGCCTCTTTGGTTTTTGTTTTTAGGAAGGAACAAAATGTTTCATTGTGATTTTGTCAATTATTTTGATATAATGGATTTAAAGAGTAAATGTCTTCCAAATACCAAAGCCTTTTAAAAGAATTCCATTCAAAACACATCAGAGCTGTTTTCTTGCCTGAATTTTTGCAGAAATTTAATTTTAAGCAAAAGTTTACACACTTCAATGGCAGCATGACTTCCCTTGTAGCAGTGATGTGTAGTGGATAATAACTGCAGACAGGATTTTTTTTTTTTTTGGTCTGGTCATATTTTATGCTATCCTGGAGGAGAAAGGGGTGGGGGGAGGTTTGTATCCATTTGGCAGCCTCATACTGTGCCAAAGCAATGTAAAAAGGCCTGAGAGTGAATACGAAACAAGAGAAGTATTTGGTTTTTAACTGTTCCTGGTTGAGAGAGCAGGATTCATCCATGCCTTACTGTAATTTTACAATTCCATTGCAAACTGTAATAGTACAGCAGGGAAAGAAAGAAGAGGTTAGTAGAGTGCAACAGAGCAGGCTTTGGAGGGGAGACTTTCTTTTGGCTCAAGGTTTTTGTGCCGAGTCTCCTGAAGTGACTGGAAGGAACAGAGACTTAAATGGCAGCTATTGAGCTGCCCAGAAGGTCATGTGGATTCTGTATCATCTTTCCTTTCTTTCTTTCTAGTCAGACAGAAATGAGACCTCTTGCCACCCACAGAAGCTGCAATGACTGGTCTGTCATCCATGGCCAGCACTGAAGCTCAGCAGCCTCGTGACATGCACTCTGGGACCTTGTTGGCTTTGGTCAATGTTTGCTGACCTCCCCCTTAGAGCTAGAAAGGTGTACTGTTGTTTGAGAGATAGCAGCTTCATTAGAACTGGACTAATTTAATCTGGGATGTTGCTATTAGCTGTTGGATTTTTTTTTGTTTGTTTTTGAAATTCCACAAATTTTTAAGAGAGGTGTGTGTTCAGTGACAGGGCTTAGACCTCTCTGTAACCTCCAGCACCCAGAAGATACAAATCTACAAGGAAGAGTCTGGGCAAGCACCCCTGGTGCCTTAGGCACAAAGGAGTGTGGCCCTCTGGAACAAAATACTTCCCTGGTAAAGTGAATGACCCTATAGTGTTCCATTCTGAGTTGGTTGCTGGCCTGCAAAGTGCCCTTCAATTACTTGCTTTCACCACTTTGTTTACCCTAAATGTGTGATGAGGAAGATACTATGTTAAATGTTCTTACTGAGGAATAGCCCTCTGTAATTGCTGGAAGTTTTATTTCCAGGAGTAACACTCATCATAGACTTTAATCTTTCAAAGATGTAGTTTGGTACCATGAATTTGGAGAGTTATCTTATTGCTGAAAATGTTTTGGTTTTCATGCACTCCTGGACCCTGGGATGTTTTATGGAAGGGTGTCGTAGGTGGACACTAGAGGGCTTGCTGACATCCCTCCCTCTGCTCCCACCCCGGCACAGCAAGAAGGTTCAGACTGAGTAAATTAGGAAGCCTTCACTCAGGGTCTTACAGCTGGATTTAAGTTTTGAGGATAGGGGAGACTGAGCAACACGGGGGGAAAGGAATTCTTTTGTGCTGTATCGTCCAAGCTCCATCAGCTCCAGGAGGACAATAGCACTTACTCTCCCTTATGGCAGTAACCTTTTCAGGTGCATTTTCAACCAGATAAAAGGAGCACTGCAAGCACAGGCTGTGTTTCAGTTAAACCTCCAGGCAGACAGAAAGATCCCAGGGGCAGCTAATTACAAGCATTGCAGCATTTAGTTGTGGGTGATGTTCAGGTTGCCTGTGTAACTTTGCAGCACAGGGAGGTGTGAGCACCATGGGAGACGCAGGCTCTGGGTTTGGGTGTTGTGAATTGCTGTCTGGAAGCCTCCAGCACCCTCCGGTTCCATAGGGAATCTGGCTTAACACCAGGCAGTGCGACAGTTGCCATGTGCTTTCCCAAATCCAGGAATATCTGATCTCTCACAGCACTTTGTGCAAGGTGAGCACAGCTCTGTGTGAGCATGCTCACCTCGAGAGCTCACGGTGTGTCCAGCCAGACTCATCCTGGCACCACTGTTGCCTCTTGCTCTGCTTTACCTCCTGTTTAGGCTGCAACCGAACAGTGTTTTACTGCTTAAAAAACAATTTTATCACTGGGTTCCCCCTTCAGCGTGTGCTAAGAAGCCTTCAGCCACAGCACTGGGCAGTAAGAGGCAGAATGGCTCTTATTAATTAATGTGCTGCCAGCAACCAGCCTTGCAGCAATGGGTTAAGCAGCACCATCCCTGTAGATGGTCACTCTCCAAACTTCTTTTTGAGTTGACCTGCTAGGATTTTTTCCCTCTCCTCCCTCCCCTTCCTCTTCTCTCTCTCTCTTTTTTTCTCTTTATTCTTTTCCTCAGGTCTCTTGATTTCATGCTGGCTTTCTAAATTGAGGATAAAGTTAATTCAGCGCACAATGCCACAGCTGGAATGAAACATGGCCAGTCGCCCGTGTGGAGGGGAGGGCTCCGTGCTGGCTGGGGGTGGCTTGTTGCATCTCCGAAGGCCTCTACGGGCTGTCACTGATTTATTGATAGAGCTTCTAGCAATAAAGCAAGAAGTTAACTAATTATGAGCATATGGTTCAGCTCACACTTGATTCAGCAGCCACCTTGTTAGCCTGGAGCTGCCTAGGTGTTCAGAAGCAGGAGAAGAGGGAAGTTTTGGGTGGAAGGTGTGGTCCAAAGTCCCACTGACAAGCCAGAGGGAGACTGATTGATCTTAATCTATTCTTTTTGTTAGGAGGCAGCATGCTGCTGTCAGGAACAGCTTGGTAATAACAGATTTGTGGCCTCTAAGTCCTTGTGGTTATAGCCAGCATGCGACACTCGGTCAGCTCCTTGCGTGCTCCGTACTTAATTGGTCTCAATGGTGGGGTCTGAAATGAGACGGTAGTTCAAGGTGCAACACATGCTGTACCTGAAAGTGCAGCCTGCGAGCTGCTGCACAGATGTCAGCTTTTTACCAGTGGGCTTAGCACTGGGGACCCGGAGGGTCCGCACAGAAAGGGACAAGGGGCGTCTGAGAGGACCCTGCCGACTTTCAGTGCTTAATATGGAATTAATTAGAGGAAAACTTTAGAGAGAGAGTGTGACTGGTAGAGGAACAAGAAGGGAGGCGCAAAGAACTTGTTAGGAAGTTAATCAAGGTGGATTGCAATTTTGCCTGCATTGAGTGGTCAGCATGCATAGTCTGGACACAGGAGAGTCTTTAATGGGAATTGATACCAGCTAGAGGGGGGAGGAGGGTGTCTCTTTCTGTCCATCTGTTGGTCTTTCACAAGTGAATTGGTCTATGCCACAGGGTTCAAAACAGTGTAGTTAGAGACTGGGTGTACATGGTCTGCAGGAAGAGTGAGCTTATTTCTGTCCAAACTTTTAAAACAATTTAGGGTTCTTAGACTTCACTTAGCTGGAAATTAAGCTGAGTGTACAAAGAAGACAGTTTTAATAATAGGCATCAAAAAGAGCTCCAGGGATTAGTGATTTGACTCAGCCAATAAATGGAAAATGGATTATTTTATGACTATCTAGACAAAGCAGAAGTGGGCAGAGAGGGCTGTCTGTATGCTGGGGTGCATTAGCAAGACCACAATCAGCAGGCTGAGGGAGATGGTTGGTGACCTCTATTAGGTACTGGTGAAGCTGTATCTGAAACTCTGCATCTGGTTTTGGTTTTCACAGTGCGACAAAGTTGTCAAACTGGAGAATCAAACCAAAAGGCCACTAAGCTGGTCAGGAGGCTGGAGCATGTGAGGGTGAGGGAGCTGGGCTTGCTTAGCTTGGAGAAGAAGGCTAAAGGAATCTGATGGCAGTCTTCTGCTGCTGTGGGAATATATAGAGAAGACAGAGGCCAACTCAAACATGCACAGTGAAAGGACTCAAAGTATTCCAAAGCAGTTATTTGGTTTAGCTGGTACCAAATGGAAACTGGGTAGCAATGATCATAGTTTTCTGGGCACCTTTTTTCTCTGGAGTTGGCCAAAGAGGAGGAAAAAAAATCTAAGCAGAACTTACAGTGCCAGTGAATGAGACCAACACGTACTGATCAAAGGCAGAGATACTCAGCAGTGAGTCTCTGCAAACTGAAAACCTCTGTTCTCTGCAAGGAACATTGTGTTCCTGCTCGAGTGTGTGGGGGACTTGGAGCTTCTTTGCTATGTGTTGGTAAAATGACTTGTCCCCTGGTGCAGGAGTTGCAACACCTGTGGTTTTATACTCAAAAGCCTATTTCTTTGTCAGAGATAGCTTTACATCGCTCTGGACGAACTCTTTAGGTGCTTTCCCGAATAGAATTCAGTGATACTTCCCCATCTGCTAATTTCCTTTGGCTTCCCAGCTGAAACTGGGATCTGAGTCACGATGCTCCTGTTTCAGTACCAGTTGCTGCTCCCTTTCCCGCCCGATGCAGCTATAGCCATTAGGATGGCTTGCATCCTGCTGCAGGCAGTATGCCCGATCTTTACCCTACAAAGGTATTGTTTAAAGGGCTCTGAACATTTAGAACAAACTGGCCTGGCAGGGGGACTTTCAACTTCCCCTCCTTTATGGGCACAGCAGGCTGTGTTTGTAAACAGAGCCTTAGAGGAGTAGTGGGAGCCACTGGAGGACTGTCAGCTGGTTAATTGGATGTCAGCTCCCTGCCGGGGACGGGGCTAATGAGTCATCCTGCAGAAAGAGAATGGCCTTGAGAGGAAAGGCAAGGAATTGGACAGCAATAATCACATCGACAGAGGAGCCCAGAGCCGCCTCTTGGGATAAATGCAGAGCAGCATTTGGGGACCAGGACTCCCCGGTTTGGATTTTGTTAAACAGAGATTAAGCAGGTTCTGAATTTTTAAAGTTGAGATGTTATTGCTGGTGCATGTGTTTAAACAAGTACTCATGTGCGTGGGTAGCAGTATAATATACCATATAAACACTTTCAGTTTATAGGTTTTGGTGGCCTTTGTTTTCTGAAAAATACCTAAGGAAAGAAATAAAAATGCTATGTTAATGGGGAGCTTAATGCAGGAAATGTCAGGAGAATCATACATGGAACAATGCAATCACTTCTTCAAATTAGGAAGTTTATTTTTTCTTTTGAAAACATAAGCCAAAGATTATATTCTTTTTGCTGAAGACTGTCTTCTAGAACAATGATTTTTTTTTTCCATGAGAGCCTATTGTTAAAAAAAAGAAGTTTTTCTGGAGTTAGCATTGTGTACATAAGTTCACTTTATTCCCAAGAACATTTTGATTAGAAAATATTAATCAGTGTAGTTACATGAATAAATAGAGGGATTTTATTTAAATCTCTTTCAAGAGAAGAAACACAAATGAGAAAGATTGGACATTAAGTTCTAAAATAAGGGTGTATGTTCCAATTTACAACTATTTTTGCCAAAGAAAAAGCTAATAAGAGAGAAATAGTTAGACGCACAAAGAAAGGTAATATAAATGTTAAAAGAATTTTTTTAAAAGATGGCTGTAAGAAATCCTGCTAAGTCATTAGGTCTCTCTGTATGCTCTAGAATGAGCTACCCTTTAGCTAAGCTGTGCCTGATGGGTGTTTACCTAGCCAGCTCTTAAAAACAGAGAAGAATGGAAGATCCCATGCCAACCAGTTCCAGCATGCCACTGTTCTTACTGCAGAGATTTTCCTTTATATTGAATTTGTGGGGTTTTTTTTGCTTCATGTCCTACACACCTTGAGCATAAAATTAATTCATTTGCCTCTTTCAGTAGCATTTTCTGTATTTCTATACTTCTTAAATCTTCTTCAGAGGAAACACGACTTTCTCTTATTCTTTCATGATATCCAGATCACTGATTGTTCTAGTGTCTATTTGCTATTTATTAATGACTAAACAACCAAGAGAAGATGGGAGAGGAGGAAAGGTAAAACTGGACTCTGCTGTAAACAGAGTTTGTTACCAAGGAGAACTTTTGTAGGTGGGAGTTACCTGCTAATTGGAATGTCAGGGGAATGGAGTCAATGCTGGATATAGCGAAGCCACAATGGTCATCCTGAAGTCTGAACACATCTCAGGTGTGGGGGGCCCACCCCCATGCTGTCCTCTGTAGCACAAAACCAGTGAACTCCCTAATCCTAGAGCAGCTCATGGCAGTAGCACCAGGAAGACCTGTATGCCTCAGTGCCCCCAAGTCATTCAAAAATGGACATTCATGTGACTGACAGCCAGCAGAGTAAAGGAGGTATTGGCTTCTGTCCCCATTTATGCAACATTCTGGTTTTTATCAGGGCTTCTCTGAGGTTTTCTTTATAGGCAAAAAAAGCAAATGGACAAAGGGGTGTTTCCCTTGATCTGTATTCACCTGTAGAGTCTGGACCTGGTCTGAAACAGCTGAGGAAATACTTCATTTAGTTTCTAAAATTGCTTAAATATTGCATAGTGGCCTGGAACTATGGGGCTTCATTCACAGGGAAACTCTTCTTTTGATCCCTCAGTAGTGGGCGACATTCACAGGAACTCCTGTTTACCCTGGACTCTCACTTCTGCCTTCTAAAAGGGTGGCTGTTTTGGACATAAAGGTTTCTAATGAGTCAGAATGTGCAAGGAAAAAAAAAAAAAGAACTTGGAGAGAACTGTAGGGACAGTCTCGTTCCAGTTACCCAGAGGATGAAGCACTGTGTCACCTCCTTCCACATGGATGGCAAGGCATATTTACCTGGATGCTGCTTGTGCTAGCTCTGATCTGTGGAGTAAATTCAAAAGGCTGTCAATCCTGCACCAAATTAAAACAGAATCATGAGAATTAACATGCTTTATAAATGCAGGTTAAGCACACTACAAGCACACTGTAATTATAGTCAGCTGCCTGGCTCCTGCAGTCCAGTAGCACTGGGCTTAGGAATTGACTTTACAATTAATAGGAGCTTATATTAAAGGCATTACTAGAGTTACAAAAGCTTTGTAACAAGAGTGTGACCCAGCCTGGGACAGAGACAATGAGGGTTTGTGTGCTATAATTAGCACACACAAAACCTCCCCATTAACTTGACAGTTTTCCATTTGCCTTTTAAAGAACTGAGCAGTGCAAAGCATCCTCAGCCCATCAGAGATGGGAGCTGTGCAGTCAGCATGGAAGTATTTGGGACCTCAGTGTTGTCTTTCTTTGGTCAGTATCAGCTGGTCAGCTGAGATACCTGATGAAATAACTTATCTAAAAGGTCAGGCTCTGTCCCACACTGCCTGAGTGCCAGGACCAGCTGCTACTAGCTTGCTGAAGAGATGAATCTCCTTTCCTCTTCCTTGCTCACCTGAAACAAGTGGTTCTTAGAGCAGAGAAATATTTTGACCTGTTGCAGGGCCTGATGGTTACAGGAGAGAAGCAAATGCAGAAAGGAATGAATTTTTTCATATATGAACTAAAGTATTAGAAGAAATCTCACTTTGAATTCAAGGCCAGTGTTAGTATTTGTGACCTGTAACAGATGGAATCTTTGAGGTCACTCTGCAGGTCTGGGATAGAACTGGAGAAGGATTGTGGGAATTAAAGGTAACAAACTAGAGAGGTGTCTATAGAAACAGATTTATGTAGGCTATCTGAACCTGAAGAAAGACAGAAAAACAGAACTTGAGGATTAATGGAAAACCCTTTTGAGGCGAAGAATATTCAGCAGCAGTTTATTTGCTTTGGGTCCCACATGGATCTTAAAATTCAGAGGACACTTAACACAGAGTCTTTTTGGGCAATTATCTGTATGACCAAGGTGGAGTCTGAAGGATGAGGAAAAGGATTAGTGTTCACCTTCAGCTCATGTGTAGATGTGCTGGTTATCTCCAGAGGTACTCTGCTTGTGAGACTTGCATCACTGGTGCTGCTGATCTTTGGGACAGGGCTGGCAGTGTGTGCAGACCTGTGGCAGTGAAGGACATGGGGATGCCCTGCAGTTGCTGAGGTTCAAGGAATACTCAGATCTGCATTCGTCCACTAAAGGCTGATTTCTTCTCTTACATTTCTCTAGGATACTGTGGTAAGATTCTTTCACACTGAGCAGGACTTCCCTTCTTAAGAGAGAGATCAAGTGGCTGAGATCAAGTTAAATGCAGCAGGGTCTTCCTGTGCTGGGACAAGCACCTCTGAAACTTGTTAGCCAGATACAGAGGGGATCCGGAGAGTAGCATGCATTCTGCCCAACCATTGACTCCACTTCCTCCTGTCTCTGGATGTAAAATACAGTCAATTTCTGACTAAAGGTCTTCCACGGGAGAACCTCTTTTAAGATTTTTTCACACTTAAGTTGACCTGTTCTTCCCTTTAAGGTTTGGTTTCTGTCTCATGTCCCTCCAAAGCCCATGCATATTCCCAAGAGAAGCTCTTCTCTGTCATTTTTGCTGTCATCCTACAGTTTTGGGAATGGGCATTAATCTAGAGGAATGTTATTTCTGTCATAACTTTCCTGCTGCCTGACTTTGTGTGTGGACCTGAACAGCATTCTAGTGCTCACCTGAGGCAAGGTGCACCCTTTCCTATTTAAAAAAAGCAATCTTCTTTTTCACTCACTTTTCAACATTTTGCCACTTTCAGAAAATTTTTGTGTTTCCAAGTGGCCTCAAAGAATATCAGAGTCATTGCATAAAAATAATTCCATATTGCTTGCTTTCTCTTCTTCTAACTATGCAGTCTGTGCTGGGGCTGCTTATAAAGCACACATTGCTGGTGGGCTCTGGCTTTCCTATAGGGCACTAATATGTACTACAAATGACATCTGTCATGTTTGATTTGTTCTGGTGCTTAAGTTGGGGGAAGAATAGCTCTCACTTGTGAGGGGAAGTTTTGAGCCTGAGTTGAACTGCCTTGCAATTTGTTATGGTCAGTAATGAGGGCTACTCTTTGCTGAGCCTAAAATAAAGTCCTACTAGTGCACAGATCACTAGCAGTAAATACAAAGATAATGCTTCTAGAAGTTCCTGAGCTTGAAATCTCTCACAGCTAGAAAAGTATGTGGCTGAAGCAGTGCCCTGCTTTTGCATTCTTTCCTGGACAACCTCTGCTAGCCACAGCAGAGCACAGATTGTTGAGCTAAATGGTCCATTGGTACTGTTGAATCTACATTTTTATAAAGATTATTTGATTATCTTTCACCCCTTCTTCTCAAAGTGAGTATAGATTACCCAGCTGTGTAGTATCATGTTGCTTAAATTGTCCAATATGTGCCACTTCTTATCCTAAAGTTGGAAGTACTGGAGGATTAATGTTATCTGGGGTTATGCCAGGGATGACTTAAAAAAGGTGGTTGAAAATAAAGTGTTCTAGCCTAGATAATTGTTTGCTGTTTAATTGTTTTCTTGAATGGTGAAAAAGCTTAAAACATAAAAAATAGTATTGAGTGACATTTTGATCTACCCCACAGACCTCTTCCATGTTGCCTTAGGCTGTGTCCCTCTGTGCCACCTGGTTCTTGGTTTTCTGTCATGTTGCTCCCTGCCTGGTGTCACAGTCTATACTGGGGGTGCAAAGGTTTTGTCCTGTGCTGTTCTTATGACCTGAGGCTTGCCTTGTGATTTTTCCCTTTAAAAAAAAAAAAAATCTTTCATTGCCTGAACCTTTCAGTTTCTGGCAATTCTGTCTTTCGTTCTTTGGTGTTGACATAATTAATAATTTTATAAAGCTGTGTGGCAGATGGTTTGCATGAAGCATAAACAAATAACTTATTCTTGTTTGCTTGGAATGTTAGGGAAGCAGTGTTTGTCTAGATATACTCTGATGTGCCTGCACTCTTTCTTTGAGCAGAGTTGAGGTTTTTAACATGCATGTATGGACACAGGAGCATACACCCAATCTGCTTCATCACACACTTGTGTGCACTCCTGTTGTGTGCCCCGAGTCCCGATAGATTTCATACACATGGCCTGACAGTCTGATGGTTGCTATTATGCTTCAGAGTATGTTTTCAAAAATAATTTCCTGCCACATTCCTGACTGTATTTGTAGGCTGAGTTTATCCTCTTCCCTGCTGCTCCGTGATCTGCCCCTAGGTTACTAACAACCCCAACAGACAGCCTGGCTCATGCGACCTGCTGCTTAGACACAGATTAACTCCCCACCAGCCATATGGGCTACCAACTTCACAAATTCCTCTCCTTTTGCTTTCTGCTCTCAGTAAAGTTAATGGACAGTTTGCTGGTAAAGAAAACGTAAAACAAAACCCCAAACCTGTGACATAATCACCTGGGTTTAACACAACTGGCCCCTCCATCTGCCTTTACACTGGGATTTGTGCATATAAAGCAGAATATGGTGCTGTGCACAATGCAGGTTCTTCCTGGTGACTTTCCCTTATGGCACAGGTACTTGCTTGCAGTACAATGAAATTAGACAAAGGCATTATGCATATTTTGCACACACATAACCATATATAATTGTATGTTCTTAAAAGGATCACCACACTTGTGGTGGGCTTTGGTTAGCAGTGACTCTTGTGGTCATTTCTGAAAAGTTATTAGACTGGCAGACCACATTTCAAGGTGATTTCCACACTGACTTTACAAGATACATATTTGGGGAGGGAGTGCACGAAAGGCCAGAAACTGAGAGATTTTATCAGAAAACTAAACCCTTCAATGTCAAGTGCTGTCTTGAGGATGCTCTTTCTAAATACTGTTTCCTGTCTGCATCTTAGATGTTGGGTGCCAGGATGCTCAGGAATTACTTGGCTGAGTCTCAGAAGTGCTCAAGGCCAGCTTTAGCAATTGTCAGTGGTGTGCCCTGCCCCAGCCCTGTGCCTGGACCTGTTGTGCCTACGGCTCCTGTCCAGGCTGAGGCCTGGCTGGCTCTGCTCGGGCTTCTTGCCACCTGGGACAGACAAGGACATCCAAAAGAGGTGGTGGCATTAGTCTGCATTCTGGAAAACAAGCTGCCTGTCTGAGATGCAAGTGGAACTGCCCTAAGCCACCTCGGGCAATCACTAGTCACGAAATACCCTTCTGTCACTGAGGCACTCATATTTGAGATTTGGGTTACAGGAATGCTGCATCCAGTCACTTGTGAATTACTTTTTATATCAGTAGTTTGTACCATACCTTTTTCTGTAGTGTGTGTGTTCATATATATGGAACCTGATCCCTATAAATAGGACAGATTATCATCTTTATTGCTGTTGCTTGGGTATTTGGTTTTTGCTAAAAGTTGAATCTTTAATTTAACCCTGGAGTTAAGTCTTTGCATCTTAGGTTGCAAGCATTAGCTTACACAATTTTTATATTTCTCTGCTAAAGGACTGAATGGTTATGGAAAGAGGGGGATTTCAGGTGGCCCACTGAACAATATAATTGGTGACACTGCTGTCACAGCTCCAGCAGTGCTGGGTTTACAAATGTGTAGTTTCCTACATGCTTCTGGAGGGGCTCATTCTTTGAATGTTTTGGCAAATAAGAAATTTAAAGCTTTAAGAAGAATCAAATGAAAAATACAATATAATATAAACTTTTAAAAGCAAATAGGTTTTCTTCAATATTCTGTGATTTTTAAAGAGGAAATATGAATATTTTTAGTCTCTTTGACTCTTCCATGTGTATTGCACCGTAGAAATTCAAAGTTATCTCATTGGACCTGATCTAACACTTTACCAGCTACCACTTTCTTCAAAATTAAAAGGTTTGCTAATGATTATTGGGTTCTCCAAATTGTTCAGTCTTTGGAAAGAGGGGAAGCAAACAGCCTCCTGAAATTAAAAAGGAATGATGTATGGCCTCTCCAGTGACAGAATGCAAATTGGGATAGAATGAAAGAACAGAAAGACACTCAAGTATAGGTACTTGTTATTTTCCAAATGACCAAGGGGGTTTCATAAAAAAAACTTCTAGTATTTATTGTCTGGAAAAAACATAATCTTTCAACGTATCCCAACTTACAATTACCTTTTTGCTTTCATACTGAACATCTGTAGAGGCAGGTATTGTGTGTGAGAAATATTGAAAAAAATTGGGAGTTCCACCTTAGGTGGTATATTCGACATGCCTGATGCTTTGGTTTCTGCCTTGAGCTGTAGTTGCTACTACAGAAACAAGTTACATAAAATTGAAGCCAGAATCCATGCTTTCAAACAAATGGGATTTATAAGTGATTTTTGACAAGTGCTGATTATTCTGAAGGAGTATATGCAATTTTATATGCTGTGTTTTGTAAATGGAATTGCTTTTAATTTATCTGTAATAAATTAATTAAATAAATTATAAATCAATAAATCTGTAAATAAATTAATCTGAGGCAAGTCTTTCTCCTGGTTTTGTTCAAGTTGGTAACAGAGAAATGAAATGAAAGGGGTGAGCTGGTTTCCATGTAGATTCATGGATTGATTCTGCTGGAGGTATTACCTGAATAGAGACAGGTAGAGCTATCTCTGGTTACTGCAGTGCTGGGGAGCTAAATATCTGCAAAAATCCATCCTCACTTGCAGGTTCTGTGATTCTTTGCAGCTGGATGGGTTTAACTGTGGGACTGACTAGAAGGATCCTGGCTTTTCTCCCTCTGAGCTTAATGGTGAAAATCCCTCACTTTCGTGTCAAAACCAGATTAAAGATTTGTGGTATTGAATTGGCTGGAACTGTCCTTTGACTTGCCTGTTTTGATCCAAATGGATCTCACCCCCTTGGATCTGCATGGCTGTTCTGGCTGCCTGAGGACACAGGGCAGAGGCAGGCCTGAAGGTAAGGCAGGTTGGGAAAGAGAAGTTACAAGGGCTTGTCTTTAGTCTTTGGGATGTCAGGATTCCTTTTGAATTCTAAGATTTGCAATATCCCTTCAGCAAAGAGGGGACTCCAAGGTGCCAACCTGTGGTGTGTCTCTGCAGTCTGTGCAGAGCACCCAGAGCTGGCCAAGAGCAGGAACTCCTTTGGGTATTCCCCAATGTGAGCAGTGCACAAGGAGAAGGGGTTGTTTGCTGTGCTCTGCAGGGTTTATGTGCCCCCTTAGCTGGCTGATGGCAGGGTCAGAGGAGCAGACACCGTGTACAGTTGTAAGGTCTTTGCCTCTCTGATAATACACGTTCAGCTCGAGTCCTCTGTCCCATCCTTGAGTAATGAAAATTTCTCAGTGGGATGGTGATTTGTGCTGTGGCCCCAGGTTCTCAGGAGGAGGGGCAAAGGGGGAGGAAGAGATTTCTATATCAGCAAATACCTTGGAGGTGGATGCAGGATATTTAGGGAGCACGTGCAAGCCGCCATGTGAGCAACAGGGAACCAAAGCCTTAATGAAAGCCTTTGACAGGAGGGTAGGGCTGGCTGCTGTGGCCGCTGGTGCTTGGCTCTGCTGCAGACGCCAGCCAGGCCCTGCTGACATAATCCTCTTAGGGAAAGAAAGAGTGGGAACCATTTCCATTTGCTCCATCTTCTGTTGGGACACCGTGTTCAATGTGTCCAAGGCTTGGACTTTTCTCCCTGTGTCTGAGGCATGGCAGGGTGTCTTAGGAAGGGAGAAGCAATACAAGTCATACCCTTCCTCAAATGGACCTGGATGGATCTGGGATGGAGAGCAGTAGGAATAGGTCTGCCTCCCATGAATCACTTTGGGCATGGGCTGTCGTTCCTTACTGCCTGCCTTGCTGCCTCTGTACATCTGTGCTTTATTCCTGCTGTCTTTCTTCTCCAGTTGCTTTTCTCTTGATATGGTTGCATCCTTAAAGATCTCATGTAGAGTTACCCTGCTTCGCTCAAGCTGCCTTCTAAAATTTTGGTGATGGTTTTGTATCTCTTGTGTCTAAACAAATGCTGAGATCAATATTCCAGGCTACTTCATTTCTGGTACCAAAATTCCAAATCCAGCCACATGTTTTTTAATGTAGGGAAGAAAGCCCTGACCTAGGTCTGAATTTTGCTAATCACAATCTGAAACGTGTCTTCTTCACTGTTTTAAAGAAGGCATTACAAAACCAGATTTCCCACCAGCTCTGGAGAGCCTGAGCAGAGCTTCTCTCTGATCACTGTCAAACAGGTCTGGAGTGATATTTGGTGCCTCAAAACTCTCTCAAAGGAATGTGTAATACCCCAAACCCATGAGTAAAGGTTTGCCATCTTCAGTCTAAAAGGACAGGTCTCTGCGTGTTCCGGGAAAGAATCAAATCTTTATACCCTATTTTTGCTTCCATTCATGACTTTATTTTTATTTTTTTAATGCTTTTCCCAGTCTTTGACACTTCATAGCATTAATTTAAACAGTTTTTATGTACCTAACATCTGTGGTGCACTGTGCTCTTGCCATTCTGGGAGAAGCTGGTCTTAGTCGTGTGGGCTTTGGTCTTTGTACTGGCCAGGTCAGGTAGAGGAGCAGTGTGTTTATTTCAGTATTAAGCTGTCAGCAGTTTATACCAATATATTGTAAGGAAAAAGAGGTTCCTGGACGTTATTAAGTCTTTAGTGTGGGATTAGGAGGTTTTAAGACAGATTTAATTAAACAGAGCAGGGACACCTTTCTGAACCTGAAGTTGGGGTTAATTCGCTCCCCTAATGTGCTCCATTTCTTGATTACACAAAGATGAAACAAATTCCATGTCCTACCTGGGGAGCTCTGAATGGGAATATGAAGTTTCATCTCCAGACAGTTCAGTGCCCTGTCAGTGAGGCTATGATTAATAACCACATCAGGGGACTCTTAGTGCTGGAAAGGAATGAACTGGAGCCACGTCTGACAGTGAGCCAGTGCCACACAGGGAGCTTTCACAGGGTTCGTGGTCCTGCCCGAATGGACCTGAGAGAAGAGGCACTTCAGGGTTGCAGCAAGATATGGGGGAAGAGGAGAGGAGGGATCTGAAAGTTGTCAGGAGGTCATGATTAATGGAACCAGAGATAGGTAAATTTAAATAAGCACCTTTGTGCTTGGCATCTCTTGGACTTGTGATGAGCTCCTTTATGGTGAAGTGGTGCAATGGGTCAGATGTAACTGGAGCTTACCCCACCTGCCACCACCACGGTAACCAAGCACAAACAAATCCACTTCAGAGCTCTCCTGAGTTTCTGATGGTTTTTCACTAGATGCTTCCCACTTCTGCTTATCTCTGGCCCCCATGTCTCAGTGTTCAAGTGGCACAAGATTTTCAGAGAACACTGTGACAGTCTGTGTTACACCTGCAGAGCCTTTTGTCTTAAAACCTGTATTCATACAGACATGGACCTTACATTGGTGAGTCTCATGCTGGATGCATAATAAAAAATTAGGCATGAGAATATTTAGGTAGGGGAAATGAATGAACATTTGGGGATATTGCAATGAATTTTGTTTTGTAGAATCATCTTTACAGAGCTTTAAATCCAAAAGGGACCACCTTGCCTCTGACACCAGATATCTCTGTCAGGTCTCTTAGTTCTCTCTACACTGAGGTTTTGTATGTGATTAAAACATCCTCTCCCAAAAGGCACCTGCCCTGATTTTGAATTACTAGAGGACAGTGTCACTGTGTAAGGGACAGTGCCACTGTGTGGGAAAGAGTTCCAGTGTTTAACTGCTGATGTGATTTCAAGTCTTCCCCTTCTTTCCATTGTGAGTTGTAGTTTCCAGCTCTTGAATGAAAGATCCTGTATGTACCTGGAACTGGAAACATGCTCACATGTGGCTGTTGGTCTCATGCTACTCTTCTCTTTTGCTGGACTGAACAGACAAAAAAGATGGTTCTCAATCCAAATACACCACAAGTGTTGGACAAGACCAGGGAAAAGCTCATTCCCTGTTTTGTAGTTTCTTGTCTCTATCTGAAATGTACAGCTATCAGCTCTCTTTAATAAAAATATAGCTTCAAATCCTAGATTTTTTTTGTGTGAACTGAAAACAGATGAACATGCAAACCAAGTTCCTGTATCCTTGCAGTTGCTTTCTCATTTCTTATTCCAAGCATCTGTATGAATTTGATGGGAGCTCCTGCTGTGGACAATCACAGCTGAACAGTGAGTCAAGGATACAGAAAAAGTCCAGATTTTTAAAAAGTTATTTTAGAAGTCCTGTACAGTTAATGCAGTAAAAGGCTACCTGATTTTTTTTTCAGTCAGGCTGCTTTATACACACAATATTTGGGGGAAATATTAGGTCAGGGAGCAGTCAGCATTTGGCTGTGTGTATTATTCTGGATGCGTCTTGGTGCAGACTTCATTTTCTCATTAGGCCTTTTTTTATTGTTTTGTACTGTTTCTGGAATACAAAACAACGAGGCTGTAGCACTGCTGACGTGCAGATCTGGATGCTGGCCCTGCAGACAGTTAAGGAAGGGCAATAATGCCACCTTATGTCCTGATTTGTCACTGCCGAGCCAAGTACTTGGCTCAAGTCAAACACGTTCTGAGCAAGGAGTGCTGTGGGCTGAGTCCCCCCTGCTTTATGGAGTTATTTCCACTTGGCCAGAAAGAAGCCAAGGTGAATGTGAAATGTTTGGTGTTTTGGTAAAGAATTGGCTCCTACATCAGGTGAGTTTGGGAGCATGAAAGTGAAAAAACAAAAAACAATTTAGTCCCAAAGTGCTAACATCAAATCCTGTGAATACAATGCTGCAAGCTTTCAAGCTTATAAATATTTACATGGAATGCTTTCTGGATTATTAATTTGCACTACTAATTTAAAATATTTTGAAAATAAGTGTCAATAAAAATGGAATTGTGTTGGAAATAGACTTTTGCAGGCAGTAGGCTTCCATTTGCTTTCGACTGCTGCATTGTTTTCTATAAAAAGTTGAATTTCTTAGCAAATGTAATTATCTGAAACTTAGTAGGAATGTATTTTATAAAAAATATTTCAGATAGTAGGAGCTAATTGAGCATCAATTTAAAATTAACATTTAATAATGTTCTCTGATTATTGGTTTGTAGTCCCAGTCATTTGGAGGGGGAAAAGTGTGATTTAAGAATAAAGAAATAAAGTGTTTTCAGTGAGTT
This sequence comes from Rhipidura dahli, assembly GCA_013399225.1. Taxonomy (NCBI): domain Eukaryota; kingdom Metazoa; phylum Chordata; class Aves; order Passeriformes; family Rhipiduridae; genus Rhipidura; species Rhipidura dahli. Next base: position 684,886 of record VXAC01008437.1, on the reverse strand, counting down.
TAGTTGACAGTGATGTGGAGGGCGATCTGCTGGAGGACCATTACTGTTTTTCTCGCATGAAGGGGACATAGTACTGCCAAGTGGGCGTTGCTGAAGCCATTGGAACTTACTGAAATGAGCAGAAGTTGAATATGATGCTCTCAGAAAATAGGTGGTCCTATTGTATCCCAATAAAGACTTCCTGCCCTTTGGTACAAATGTGTTTTCCATATTATTAATTTTCTGTTGGGAAGTTGTTATGCTGCTCTGAACACAGGCACATTTAGGGAATAAACAGGTTTAGAACATAATGCAATAACACAGTAGAAGTATGAAGAGCCTAATACTTAAGGGTGCCAGAAGGCCATAGCTACAACTTTGCATGTATGGAGCTTGCAGAAAGTATGAATTTGATAAAATTCTGTAAAATTTTGGAGAGCAGGCATGTGATCCCACTGGATCACAGCAGAGGAACTTCTGAAAGGATTGGTGATCTTCAGAAAAGAAAAATGTTTCCTGTAAGGCAACAAGTTCAGGCTCAGGGGACAGGTGTGTGCTTGGTTACCTGCTGCATGTGTTGACACAAGGAGCACTCACCATGCTGATGTCTGCCAACTGCTTAATATTGCCGCAGTAGAACTTACTAAAAATAAACATGCAAATTCACAGCTTTAGTGGTCAAGTGAATGTTCTTGCATGGGTTAGCTGAATGCTTTGAAAGGTTTTCTGGAATTGAGAATTTATACAGGACTCTCAATTCAGCAGAACTTCAGAGCAGACAAAGCTGTGCTTTCAGTTACAGGTGCCTGCTCTTCTATTTATCTTTCTCCATTTTCTGGGGGCTGCATGCCCAATATCTCACAGCCCATGGGGGAAATGTGGTCCTTTTCAGCAGAAATGGGCGTGCAAGCAGTATTTCATTTCTCTCAGCTGAAGGAAAAAAAGCCAAACAAAACAAGCACAACTCAGGTTTGGATCTTCCTATTACTACAGCATGGATTTGTTTTTCTTCATACACAAATCTCATGGTAGGGGGTTGCTGTTGTCTAAGCAACTTCTCTGGGATGGAATCCTTTAGAAAGAAAGGAAAAAATAATCCACTCACTCTCCTGCTTTTGTAGTCTCATTCCAGTGTTTTGGCATCATCTCCCTGTGAATCTGTTGTGCAGTTTAGAGAACATTTCACTCTGCCTTTGCTATCTTTATGCCCTTATGGGTTTCTTTGTAGGTAATGCCTCCTCCTTGGATCAAGTTAATTTCATTTGCTTTCCTCCTGAACCCTTATCTTCTTGGTTAAATAGAGTGCTGAAATAGTTGGCAAACTTTGAGCATCTTTAATTATCATTAGCAAATTGTTGAGAACACAGCAGACAATTGACAGTCTGGTCTTCAGAGTGCCATTAAAAGAGATTAGAAAAGACTGTTTGTATGTGTTGTACAAATTTGTTTGTTTTCTAGCACTGAGAGAATAATGAAAATGTCCCGGCCAGACTTAGCTGTTGCCGTAGTACCAGTCAAGGCCTGGGACATACGAGCAAGGCATCGTTGTTCTGGGTTACCCAGGACCTCTGGGTTGCTGAACCTGGCCCTTCTGAGCAGAAGGCTTGCAGGGCAAAATGAAATCCCAGTGCAGGCTGACTGCCCTGCCCCTCCTCAGCTTGCTGAGGAATGTCTGCCTGCATTGCACTTGCAAGTGGATTATGAAGCTACTTGTATATAATGACATCACTTAATTAAATAAATCAGTAATGTACAGGGTGAATATCTCAGGTAGATAAATGTGTTATGTCCAGCAAAAATCGATTAAAAATGCTTTAGTTAAGAAAAAAAAAAAAAATGGTCTCAAACATTCTCAAGGGAAGTCTGAGTTGGGGGTAATGAATGCTCAGCCTGTTCTCTGATGTGCAGGAGGTTAGGGCTGTTAAAGTGTTTATTTTGTCTACTATAAAAATACATTCTCATTTTACATGTGCAAGAACTCCTCTAAACATTTGGTGTCAGTAATGCCTTATGCCTGAGGAGTTTCCCAGTTCACTCCCCGGCACCAGAGTGTGTAGAGAGAATATGGTGAAAGAAGGGTCAGAAGGATGAGGCTCTGCTGCTGGCCATGGGTCTCCTGGCTCAACTTAAATTACTATAGAAAGCTTTCTTGGTTATGTGTGTCCAATGGGAGAGATGCTGGAAACAGCCTTCACACTTTGTAGAAATTCATCTGGTTTTCCCCTCTGTGTGTTACCAGTGTGTTTCTCACAACGAATTTGTCACTTCATTTTTGCAGTCACACATGAGTTTGAAATACTGAAGTGGAGCTTAACAAAATGTCTTCGATTTCTCACTTAGATCAAAATTCTGAGTGGTTGCATTTCAAATCAGTGATACTTTCTCTCAGATTTCCTTGGAAATATGCAGACCTCTAGGAAACACCTAAAAATGTGACAACTTCAAGCTTCCTGAGAAATCTGGTGGGTTTGATATTTCTCACAGTGTTTTGCTGACAGATTCACAGTTGTCATGGTTGTGTGGATATCACTGTCCAAGCTCTGCATAGGTGCTTATTGTAGTGTAAGGTGGGTTTAGGGGGTGTCTGGAGGGGGTTTCCAGCTGCTTTGGCAGCATAAGCTGAGCTGCCCAATGCGTGTTACCATGGCTCCATCCTATGAAACAGCTTGGATATGCAGGAGAGATGGTTCTGATTTCCCCACCTGTGAAGTGTTAAAGACTGTTTGTAACAGAGGAGAGCTGAGAATTCTGCAGGCCCTGCAAACCACCAGGTGATCATGTACATCACTGCCTGGTTTTTCAGACAGCTCCTGAAAGACTTTCCATATTAGAGACTGGTGTCCCCTTGCCAAAAAATGTTACAGGGGCTAAAGTTTGACTTGTGTTCAAGGGAAGAATGGAAAAGTTCAGAAAGGAGAAATGCAGCCAGGGTTGCCAACCACTGAAAATGCTCCTCTAACTTTGGAAGTTCCTGGGCTGAAAGTAGTTGGAGACTGGAGGAATTTAAGGGAGAAGTAACACACATCTGTGTGCTCTGTCTAGCTGCTGAGACCATTGTTGAGGCTGGGCTGTTACTTAGGGAGGTATTCATTCTGATCCAATGCAGCAAACATTGTTTTTGTATAAAACTTCTTTCTATTAACATAATTTTCTCCTAACCTTATATTCCAGTCTTGGTGAGTACTGAGTTCTCAAATAATCTGGGTATGAATTGAGGTATTTCCATCCAGAGCTGAATGAACCCTTTGAAGCTGCAGACCACTGGGCATACAAGAGAATCCAGATTTGTTGCAAAGGTTTTGCTTCCTTAAAAAGTACTGTACTATTGCAGAAAATAAACTTTATACTTAGTGTCCCATGAATTGTGCCCCCTTTCCTGTCTGGCTGCTGTGCTTTGGGGTCCAAGGGATGTCCCTGAGTGAATCCCACAGAAAAAGCTGACAAAACTGCTGTCTGCAGCTCTGTGTGCTAGAAGGGCAGCAGGTAACAAATGTTGAGCATCTCTTTTATCCACTTTGCCAGCCTAATATTGGTTAATCCACTGAAGAAGCCAGATTTGAGTAGGATGTGGGAGTAGCTGTTGCAGTGACAGAGATGAGGGTGCATTTCCCCTTTGCTGACCTGCTGTGCAGGCAGGGACTCCAGCTGAAGATATGAGCAGCTGCTGGTCAGTGTGTGCTGGTCAGTGATCAGCTATCCCCTGGGAAACTGCAGTGAGAAAGATGGTAGAGTGGTTTGATGAGACAATAACAACACATGTGAAAATATTCTAAGTTTTCAGTCATAGCACGGTTGACTTAGGCAGAGAAACTGTAACTGTCAGAGTAAGCTTCAGAGGTGGGAAGAAGACTCAACCCAAACAGATTGAGAAGTGAGTTTTTGTCCATTCCTGCAGGTCTTTAGCCCCATTGCTGCAGCATGTTTTTGCCCACACCAGAGTGGCTGTTTTCACGTGGCGCTGCACGTGATGCAGTTCTTTGGTTCTTCCTCCTTTTGACCCCCTAATCAATTTTTTCCACTTTCATTTGGGAAGAAACAAAAGGTTTGGTGGGGAGAGAGAAGCAATTTCCTTTTAATTGCTTGTTTGTCCTTGTCTGTTCTCCCATCTTTTCAGATTTCTCAGAGCAGGGTTGGGAATGTTTTGTCTCTCTTTTTTTCTCTGGTACCGATGGAGAAGAATGACATTTTCTGCTTGGATAGAAACCAATCACTTCCCCAGACCCCCTTGAAAAAGCTTAATTTGCTCAACTAGTCAGTATTCCATCTTCGTTAAAAAGTCCCAGACTGGAATTTGGATTTAATCCTTTGATTCACGTTTTTCCTTCTCTCCTTTGCCTTCCACATTCCCACTTACACTTTCCAAAGTACTTTCCTCACCACCTTTTTCGATTGCTGTGCACTCAAGTTACCCTTAGCTCAGGAGGGAAAAGGACAGAAAAATACCCCCAAAACAAAAGCAAATAAAAAAGCCCCTCACCAAAGTAAATAAATAAGTAGACAGAGAAAACAGCCTGCTAGTTCATTTTCTTCTGCCTTTCCCTTAAGGCATGAGGTAATGCCAAACTATTCAGTGTGTGATGCAACTGCCTGATGGACATTCAGAGAATCCCAGCAGTGGCAAAAACAGTTTACCCAAGTGCAAGCTGGCAGTGAGACCAATTTCTCCAACAAGAGACTATTTAAAGCCACAATGTGATGCATTTTTAACATTTTTTATTCAGCACAGGATTTAATTGCTCACTGATGAACCACCTAGACATTTCTGCCTTGGTGTTTGTGACTGGAATTGTTTGCTATCTGTGGATTGTTTCAGAGCTGTTCAGTCATCAGCTGTGAGACTGATTCAGGAATGGGAATTTGTTCCCTTAGCACTTGCTCCCTGAGATTGATCAGGACGGGTCCCTGAAGGGTCCTCTGGTCATGTCTTGCCTCTTCAATTTTTCTCCAGTTATTTCTTCCCAGTAACCTTTACCCTTCTGCCAGCTTGCTCACAAAGGGTGAGGTAAACTGTGATGCTCAATTTTTTTGTCTTTAATGCTCACCTGGCTCTTGAGGTTGACTTGACCTTACCAGTTAAAACCCATTAGCTCTTAAAAAATGTGCTGCATCAAAGTCAACTCGTTGTCTCATGAGACTCACAGGATTCCCAAACTCTGCTGAGTTGTGGCCTTGTCTGCCAAATGTTTCGGCATCTTTGGGCAGAAGTAGCTTTGTGTAAGTCAGTGAAGGATGATGGTGTTGCACACACAGCCCAGAAGCTTTATTTTGTTAGAGCTATCCAGGCAGTTTCACCCTAGCAGTATCTTTTCAGAGAAGTCAGCAGTGAGCTGGTATTTTCTGAGACTGAACTCCAGAGTAACCCATTTGTTTACCCGTGGGGGTGGTGGGAATCACTGTGTTTTCTGGAGCCTGGGTTTCCCCACCTGCTGAGAGGCAGCAGCAATGGTTGTCCTCCTTTGTGAAACCCTCAAAGGCTGCTGATCCTGGGCTCCCTGCAGGTAGGCTCTGCCAGCTCCTAGGAGGTTGCTGCTGATCATCTGAATGTATGGGAGACAGGAGGAGAGTCCAAGTAATTCCAGGAAGTCCCACTCCCAGTAACCTCCCTCCTATCTCAGCACAGCTTTTGCTACTGTTTGCTGAAGTATTAATTAACATATGAGCCAAAGCAGAAGCACTTAAATGATTGTTTTGGGTGGATTATCCATTCCCTTGAACCTCCTAGACTTTTCTCTTCTTCTTTTTTTTGATTTTCCTTTTTTTCTTTTTAAATCAAAGCAATGTGTTAAATGTGATGACTGTGTTGACATTGCACAACGTAGTGCCACCAGCTCCTGAGTTGGGTCCTTCTGCTGCCTTTGCATAGGAAGTCACTGCAGAAACATGTTGCTGGGACATTGCACTTGATGCCATCTCATTGCATGGCAGGAGTCCAGGCCAGCACCCAGGAGCGAGTCAATGTATGAGATTAGTTTAATCCTCTCTCAGAATCCTGTGATGGGGAGGGGAAGGACAATGACCCAATGCCAGCGTTTATTTTGTCCACAAGTTCAGCTTGAATAGGGAGGAGAAGGCGGTGGTGGTGAGGAAAGGCGAGAAAAAAAAACCTTCCTGAAGTTCATTGGGTCTGGAGCAGTGCCAAGCCTGGGGGGGTGATTCACGAATGGGGAGTGAAGAAAAGGAGGGAAAGAAGAGTGGAATGATGATTAGAAATCACAAATGAAAGAATCTTGAAGAGGGGGAGTGAAGAAAAAAACAACAAAAAACTTCTCTGCTTCTCTGAATATGTGTAGGGAGGAAAAAAATTCCTTGCCTTTTCTAAGGGTCCTATTCATTAGTAAATGCCCATTCCCTGCTGCCAAGGGAAAAGGAGCACCCTGAACAACCTCCCTGGGAGGCACCTACTGGCTCAGCCTTGGTGAGAGAAAAATACTGTGTCTGCTGAAGCTTCTCTTGTGTTCCTGTTTCTTACAGGGCTCTTTGGACTCTGTCTTCTACTCCAGCCTCACATCACCATGCATAGATCTCCAGGCACCCCAGAGATCACTAAGGACAGTCCCTGCAGCCTGCTTTGCAGCACAGAATCTGCCCACAGGGGGATGCTTTCTACTGCCTCACCTCTGTGCAGTGCTGTCAATGTGGAGCTATTCCACACATACCAGACCCATTATGTGAAATCACCAAAATGTAGCATCCAAATGTAGGTGTGGCTGCACATTCTCTGAGCAGTCCTGGATGTCTGGCTGGTTTACTTAACCCACAAGCTTGTGGTGTGTACCTGAACATGCTCAGCTGATTTGATCCAGTGGGACCAGAGACAGGCTGGGTCGAGTGCCCCAAGCCTCTGTTGGATAGCAGATCATCTGAGCCCAGCTTGTCCTTCTTCTGCAGACACCCTGAACATGAGCAAACAGCAAGGAAAGAGGCAGAGGTGCCCTTAGGAGGAAGCAGTAGGGTGTGGGTGGTATCCAGAAGACTGTCGAGGGAGTTGAAGTGGCTGCTTTACAAGTGGGCTTCTTGTGGCTCTGCCCCTGCCACAGGAGCCTGTTTAAGGGCCAGGAGACATCTGCTCCAGTCTTGCCTGTCTTAGGGAGTTATTTGATGTTCATTTTACTCATATTTCTCTTTTGCAGGACAACTAAGGAGTGTTTTGTACACAAGCACCCATGTACGCCATGTGTAGCCTTCCAGGCTTCACAGCACTTTATTTTTCCTCTATTTTTATGTATCCTTCCAGCTATTACTAGTCCTTTTAAAATAAAAGAGCATTACATATATCCTGCTCCCTCCTTTATGCAAAAATCAGGTTTTAGATGGAGCTGCTTTCTCTGGCAGGCCTCAGTGCAGAACCCTAGCCAGGGCAAGGCCTGCAAGTTCCCCTTTGCTAAGCAGGTCTTGAGTCCCATCTGTCCCCACTGTGGCTGGGGTTCTGTCTCCAGTGTTCCCTGCTGGTGAACCTGCTCTCCTGTTTCCAAAGTCAGATGCTTTCTTTTGTTTCAAAACACTCCCAGACAAGGTCCATCCTCTGCTTTATGCTGTGTCTCACACACCCCTTGGAGACTTCTGCCTGCCATCTCCTCCCAGGGACTCAGCAGCAAGGTCCCATCTGCCTCTCCCCTAGATGAATCTGGTCTTCCCGGCTAGAATTTCAGCAGGAAAACTGGCACTTGCTGCTCTCCAGCAGCACCTCTGACCCAGGGCTGTTATTCCTCGTGTGTGACAGCCGTCATGCAAAACCAGCGGCTGCTCTTTGCTTCTTCAGGCAGTCTGAAAGGGGCTCCGGCCAGCCTGCCGGTGCAGGTGGGATATGAGCCGCAGTGCTGCTGCATCCTATCGCTGCTGCTGACTGTCCCTTGGGAAGGCTCCGGGCTGCTGTGCCCGTGTGTCTCCGGGCTGCTGTGCCCGTGTGTCTCCGGGCTGCTGTGCCCGTGTGTCTCCGGGCTGTGCCCGTGTGTCTCCGGGCTGCTGTGCCCGTGTGTCTCAGGGCTGTGCCCGTGTGTCTCCGGGCTGCTGTGCCCGTGTGTCTCCGGGCTGCTGTGCCCGTGTGTCTCCGGGCTGCTGTGCCCGTGTGTCTCCGGGCTGTGTCCGTGTGTCTCCGGGCTGTGTCCGTGTCTCCGGGCTGCTGTGCCTGTGTGTCTCCGGGCTGTGCCCGTGTGTCTCCGGGCTGCTGTGCCCGTGTGTCTCAGGGCTGTGCCCGTGTGTCTCCGGGCTGTGCCCGTGTGTCTCAGGGCTGTGCCCGTGTGTCTCCGGGCTGTGTCCGTGTCTCCGGGCTGTGTCCGTGTCTCCGGGCTGTGCCCGTGTGTCTCCGGGCTGTGTCCGTGTCTCCGGGCTGTGCCCGCGTGTCTCCGGGCTGTGTCCGTGTCTCCGGGCTGTCCGTGCGCACAGAGCCCCATCTCGCGACACGGCGTGGGCTGGACACGGGAGCGCAGCCGGAGGGCATTCCCGGCGGCCAGGAGCTTTAAAGGCAAAAGCATTTTGTCTTTCGTGGCCTTAGAAGGGAATGATCCAGCCTGGCAGTCCTGGGAAAAGAACCCCCTTCCTCCGGGGTGTAGTTCCGAGAGGAGGGGGTCTTTCTCACAGTGCATGAACGCTCTCCTGGCTTTATCCCGTTTCCCCCAGTAACACATGTACCATTTTCTTTGAAAACATTGTGAGTAAAGATGGAAATTAATGGAAAATATATTATCTGGGAAGACTATTGGGTAAAGGTAAAATACATTCTAGTCCCTGGTGTGGAACCCCAGGGGAATGCAGATCTCTGAATGTGTAATGTGAGTATGATTATTTTACTTTCTTTAAACCAGATGTGATGCTTGAACTTGAATTCAAGTCCGGATCTGAATTTCCTCAGATATCAGGTTTCTTTTGTTCTGGGACCCCATTTTAATTTGTGGACAGTTAGAGAGGCAGAAACACATGTTTCCTGGAAGCAGCCTGTGTGATGCTGGATCGTTAGGTATCAACAGAAGTGACTGAAATGCCACATGTGAGTGCTGAGTGAATACAGTAACATTTGTGGAAAACCTTTACTTTATTATGAGTCCTACAAAGAGTAATTGTTTAATCCAGTAGGGCAGAATAAGTGTTTTTGGAAACTGGAAGTGTAATTGATGTAGTCCCTGTTTCCTGCTGTTCTCACCTCAGCATGCCATCAGTCACACAGGCTGAAAGCATTCATTTTCGCCTCTTCTTTTAAATTACTTTTGACTACTTTTTAACTCATCACCTGGTCTCTCTGGGGGGGTTGGAGCTGTGGGATAAGGTACCTGTTTAGTGGGAGAGCTGGCTGATGGAAAGGAGAAGGTTCCCAGCCCCTGCCGATTTCCCTTGCCCTGTTCCTTCTGATGCCTGCTCGTCACTGGCAGCAGAGCACTCTGTATTTCCAGCTAATGGGAACCAGGACTGCAGGAGCCATGTAATCCCAAAGAGGTTGTGGAGACTTTGCTGCCAGCAAACGAATTCAGGTGCACTTGCCTGTCAGAAGTCAAACAGAGAGCCCCTGGGTCACCATGCCCCAGCTGATGGGCCCATGTGCAGTAACACTTAACTGCAGCACACCCGAGTGTGACAGCACAGCAGTCAGTTACACTGGGTTTTCAATTACTTCACAGGAAGCTATCAGGAAAGGAATATTCCTGGAGCAGCCCATCAAGTCTAGAGTTTAATTCCTCTGTATATTTTTTCTAAAGTGAGCTCAGAGTGTAACTCTTAAAAGTGGAAATCCAGGGGGTGAAATTTGCTGTGGAGTATAGAGTATGTATGTGAAAGGAGTGAAGAGAGAATTCCATTTGCCTTACACTGCTCTGCTGCCTGCTGAGAGCTGCCTGGGTAAACATAGGTTTGAATTGTGCAAGATGTTATTGGTACTCAAACCTGAATCACTGTTCTTGTAACTTTCTTGTGTAGGAAAACACACTTCAGGGATCCTTTTACTTTACATTTACATAACTGCAAGACTGACTAATGTTAAAATATGGATCAGATTTTGTCAGAGTTTTACAACCTTTCCCAAACTATGTGTTTGGCTTGTCCTCATTTAGCATGCATACAATTGCTAAAGCAAAATTCCAGTCAGTGAGGAATTGCAGGAAGTGTAAACACGCAGGTTTGTTTTAAGGACCATTTTCAGAAGCAGCTTTTATAGTCAGTGTTAAAGGCTGCACAAAAACCAGACCATAACTGAGTTCAAACACTGTTATTTTATCTATAAGAAGATATACAATCAATTATGATTAGCCAGATCACCTGAGGGAAACTGGAAGCAGGAGCCTACACCCATTGTGTTAAGGCAGAGCAACAGACCTGTGGGCAGGACACTGAGGCTTTAATACTGTGAGCAACATTTTGCATTATTTAACTCATAAGTAAATCTAACTGGGGACTGGCTAAATATCCAGCCCTGTTTTCCTGCTGCCTTGTTAGACAGTCTGCTCCAGAGTGGGACAGTAGTTAGAGCTGTGAGTTGGCCTTTTCTCTGCATGGCAGCAGTCTGTTGTAATATGTGTTGCCTCTCTCAGGTGACATGCAGCATAATGCTTTCTTGGCATGCTAGGCACCTGCAGACCTTCTTACTTATGGGAATAAAGACTTTGCCTCCAGCCAGCTCCAGTGAATGATGGGGTTTGAGTGCTGGGACTGGTTTCATATGCTTTATTGCATGTTTAGTGGCAAATGTGTAACACAATAGTGTTGTGATCAGTGTCTTCTATGCTGTAATTATAGTCAGGTTGTTACATTGACTTGCTCTAAACTTAGTCAAGGATTGTAAATGAATGTGCAGCTCATTGAGGAAGCTCTTTGACTGAAACTTCTTTGGAGTGCATAAAACACAGAGAATTCTGGTTTTAGGGTTTTGATATTACTTTGGTTGTTGTTGTTTGTTGGTTGTTTTTTCTTCAGTTTGGTTTTTTGAAACAGAATCTTTCCTATGTGCTTAGCAAAATTCTGATGCTCGTTCAATGTTTATTTATCAATCTGCTTTTGGTGTGATTTCTCTTACAGCTGGCACTGGACTTTGTTCAGGTTTCTGCCCCAAAGCAGCTCTAGAGAATGCCATCCCCACGGCAGCAGCAGCAGCGCATTTGTGTGTGTTTGTAGGTGTGTATGTGCTTTACCAGGTTCTGTCCCCTCGGATGCAGCACTGTGTAGTTCAGCCTCTCACACATTCAGCAAAAGGTTGTATCCCACTGGTAGGACAGTGAACTGTGTTGCAGATCACAGGGGAGACCCACCTGTGTGGTTATGAAGATTTTCTCATGTGTCAGAAACCCTTGTGGGTGAATTCTGGCCCAGGCAAACAACAGTGGGAGTTTTGCCATTGACGTCAGTGAAGCAGTGATTCCACCCAAGGCCCCTAATGAGATGTGATGGACACAGAGCAGGGCTCTCAAATGAGCTGTTCTGTGTCCCATTACTCACCTCCCAGCCAGCCCTTCTCCGTGCACAGCCTCGGGGTGTTCTGCAGCCTGGGTGTACACAGAACATCCTTGCTGGATACTGGAGATAAAGGCAGCACCTTGGCTCAGTGGCATCCCTTCATGTGCTTGTGTGCTGGCTCTGTCCTTGCTCAGGCTTCTGTGTCCTACAGAACCCTCTGTACCATGCTCTGGTGCTCCTTTTGGGAAGCGCAGCTGCCAGCTCAGGTTAGGGCAGTCTTTAAATTCCTTCCTCTCTTAATGCAACAACTGCTTAGATAACCAACACGGCTCTGCATCTTCCCAGCCCCAAACCCCAAGCCTTTATTTGAAAAGCAGATGACTGAGGAGTGTTTATAAGGGCTCAGATTGATTCTGGGAGCTTATAAAGCCCTTCCTAAAGCTCATTAAAAGCCTGCTGCACAGAAGGAGTTGGAGCTCTTCGAGGAATCATCTGAGAAGTGTCACATTAAGACAGCTAAATGTGAACTGCCATGTATTATTTAGGCTCTTGAGTGATGGAGGAAGAGAAGATCTGGAAATGGGAAAGGGTGTTCAGCTGAGGGAAACCATGTCCTGGGCTTCTGGCTGTTAAGGGTGTTGAGTATATGTCATCTGAATTGCAGGCTGTTAGCCTGGGGTGCACCTATAGGCTATTAAAGAATAGCAGCATCTTGGTAATTTAAGAGAATCTCAGTATCAATACATGGGAAGTGATCACAAATAGGCTGATGTATTTCCAGGAGCCTTCCACTGGGTGGCTGGATTGGCTGCAGGAGAGCAGCAGTCTTAAAAACTGTGAAACACCTAGAATTAATTAATTAGGGGAAGACTTCCAGCCTGTGTTGAATCTGCACACATAAATTTTGGCAAATTTATTTTTGTTTTGTTTTCAGGTTTATGTGATTGATATCAAATTTATTAGGGGTTGAAAAGCTGTCACTGGACAAAAGAAAAAATTCTTTGGTGCAGACAAATGACTGTCAGTTTGACTTAAAGTCTGTTACTGTGAGTGTTTGTTCCCTACAGCTCCTATATAGGCAGGCAAACACAGAATTATGTGGATATGCTAAATGTTTATTAGTTTTTCAAGGCTAACCACAAAGTGGAAATTAAAACCAGAAGTGGAATAAACTCTCATTCTTTAGGCTTTCCCCTGACTAATGGAAGGAAATATCTCTGGGCTGGTTGGTGATTCACTGTCCACAGCAGAGGCCCCTGTCCCAGCCTGAGAGTCGTGGTTGGAATTATCTGTTGGACTGATCAGATCTGGCACTTCCTGCTTTCCTTACTGCAGGGTGCCAACACAAAGTCATTATTTGCCCTTGTGCTCTGAGCTCTGGTTGCAGCTCTGTCCCCACCACATTGAGACAGCAGGAATGCACTTCAGAGCCCCCAGATCACCACCCTGTCCCACCCTGCAGAGAGCTGGGACAGTCCCTCCTGAGCTTCCTCCCCACGCTGCCACTCAGGCTGCAGAAGGCACCTTTGCTTCTGCACAGCTGTGCATGCAGCTGCAACACCTAAACCTTCAGAGGGATAATGAGAGCCAAATGCAGCTTCTTCAGCTGCAGAGTGTCTGGATAGCTTGGATGTTTGCTGCTCTGGGATGGCTGGTGTGCAGCCTCCTGCTGGGTGCTCCTGCTGCCCTCTGGCAGAGGGATGGGGTGCATGTGCAGACAGGCACACACAGGTACAGACACTGAGTCCTCTGGGCAGCTGCAGTGCTTGGTGTTGCATGCAAAAGCCTTTTCTTCCTCAAGAGGAAGAAGTTTCAGATTTCATTTTATAAAGTCAGAACAATGTGTGCCAAAGGGATCAAGAACCTAATGGAAAAACCATCTTGGAAAGCTGTTTATGTGGAAAGGGTTACTGTCACTCCAGAGGGTTGGCGTGGCTTTGCTTAGATCTGGTAGTGCTTGAGAGTGATGGAGCACTTCACCAGAGCAGCAGGATTAAGGCACTGAAAGGTTTAGATACCTCCCTTTCTCACAGGTGAAAAGCAGAGGAAAGAAACTCTTTCAAGGGAGAGCAGCAGGCTGAGAATTTGCTCCTTGCCAGCATGAGCTCTGAGAGGGATTTGACCAAAGTGAAGGCAGACTGGCACTGCCAGATGTCAGCTATGCACTGGAGAGAGCAGAGTTAACTACAGAGACAGAGCCAGCTTTGCAAAAATCACATCTGTGCTTCCACGTACACCAAATAACCCAAAAGAGTGGAATTGTCTCCATAATAGTGACTCACAGTGCCAAATAATACTTCTCCAAACCTGTGGCTAACAGCCAGGGAGTCATCTTTTAACTGATGCTGTCAACATGAAAAATGATTATATATATATATTAGTTTGGAGAGATAGATCTATATTAATGTTCCTAATCTGTATTACTAAAACAAACCCTTTTTTATTTTCTCTCTCTCTCTTTTTTTTCTTTAATGTAAGTCTCACTGGGTCTTTGCCATCTCTGTGGTCTATTTGCCTCTACCCCATTTCATTCCCAAATTTGACTGGTCAGGTTCTCTTCAGTCCATGAGGCTTTTAATGACAGCTGGGGTGAAAGGAAAAATGAAAATGCTGTTAATGCCATTTAAATTAATGTTAGACCAGAGGTTTGTCTGGGGATATTTTCTCCCAACCTGCACCTTTTCAGCTTCCTACATGGTAAGAGATCTTTTCAGCTGAACCACTACAGCACTCTTTCTTTTGTTTTAGCACCTGGTAAGGTGACCATTACCATGTCTCTCTGATGTGTTTTATTCTAAATTGCAGGGTAGTCATTGCTGAGTTTGTAGCATTGTTTTGCCTAGAATATAAAAGAGCTGTTGTGTGGGACTGTCTTACTCATTGGGGTTTTTTCTTCTTGATAAATTGAATTACTCAATTGGACTTAATTTGGTTCTTCTTTCACAAGTTTACTTTTTAAAAGAAAGGAATTTAAAATAAATGGAAACAGAAACTCTGTTAACTGTTCCTGAGGTGTTTGAAGGCAGTTCTCAGGCTTTTTCCTCTCCATAAATAGGGATGTTTTTTGCTATTAACTACACCTGCACAGTGCCTGGTGCAGGTTGCATCTACCAGCTCTTTGCCTTTGCTTGTCTCAAGGCAGTTGAGGCATTGGAACCCTTTTTTCTTCTTTTCCACGTGAAAGTGAGATATTTTCTGCTTTGTGATACTGCGATGGAAGGTAAAATATGTCCATGTGTCTGATCAGCACAGCATTCCTGCTCTGTCCCTGGGCTCTCCAGTGACTTGCTCTGCACCATCTGCAGCAGGATCCTTACCCCTGGATTTCACAGAGAATGAGTAAAAATTTTTTCTCAGCTATTTTGCTTAAAGAATCACTACATTTAAATTAAAAAGGACTTTCATGTCACATCTTACAAGAGTTGCTTTAGTCTATTTTCTTACTGAACAGCCATGTCTAAGGCAAGAACTATCAGGTAAAGGATTTTTTTAAAGAACAAGCACACCAAAAAGCAAGGCAGAGCTTTGACATATTTAAAGCAATCACAAGCAACAGTTTCTTTGGCATCAATTCAGGAAGTTGTTGTGACATGTTAGTGACTTACAGTGAAAAAATCCAGGTCTGAGAGCATGGGTGATGAGATAAATGTATGATGATGATGGCAACAGACCTTGTTAACAGCATGTGGCATTTATGTTCCCCTTGGATCTCTGGTTTGGGATCAGAAGCTCTCCAGTGGGAAACACAACTGCAGTTTCTCAATGAACACCTGACAACACTTGGTTCCATGGCTCTTTTTCTGGCTCTGCTGCAGGCTGTGTGTTTTGGTTTGGGCATCCAGCTTGGTCTCTTAGATGTCCTTTCCCAGAAAGCAGGGATCTCTGTCCTCTTTTATGAGCCTCTGGAAGGATCTGGTGAGGTTGGAGTGGATTCACCAGAGTTAAACAGCAACATGTATGTCCAAATTGCTGTCCTGTGTCTAACTGCAATTCCTAGCAGAGGTTTCTTGTGGAAAGGCAACAAAGCTCAAGTGTGAGCTGGCCAAGAGGGGTCTGGGATCTGCAGCACTGGAAGTATTTGTCTGGATGAGGATGACCTCCTAGGATTCCTGCTGTGCCTTGTTTAATCTTGGATTCTGTGAAACTGGGACAAACAGTGATAAGCACAATGATGCCATGCCCTCAGGTTTTCCTACCATTACCATGGAACAGTTCATAAATGGATTGTCTTGAAATACTGGGCTTTCTTCTTGTAAACTGAACCCATCACAGGTTATTTATCTTTATTAGGGTTTTTTATGTGTATTTGAGACTTCTTTCAGTCTCTGAGCAAAAGCACTGATTAAAGAGCTCTGTACTGCAACAAGCTTCTTCATAGCCTGATACTATTCATAGCTTTGAGGTAATGCCTAGCTTTAATAACAGCAATACCTGAAATCAAGGAAATGCAGACAGAAATTTTAGCCATTAGAGAAGAAAATATTAATGAAAAGTTCATTAATCCCAAGGCTTTCATTCAAGTTTTGGATAAAGATTCATCTGCATCCTCTTTTTGATTGAATGTTCCCCCACCCTGACAGTGACAAGAAAATCAGAGAGACTCAATGGAGAATTTTAGGTAGGCTAAATTAAGTATTTCTGTAGTATCTGATTGATCCAGAAAATAATTCATTTTGGTCTCATATCCAGATGGACACAATATCAGAAAGTTGTAACTCAGCAAGACCCAAGAGGGTCTTCCACCTAACCATTGTCACTGTGGTTCTGACCATGGACACTCTTGTTTTTACTGCAATTTTTTATTATGATCACATTTTTTATCTCCAAGAATTAGATTATAGCTTCTGCTCTGCAGCTGCTGTGAGGAACTTGATGGAGTGTGTAATAATTCCATATTTTCTGCATCAGAGCCTCTACCTCAAGACATTCCATTGCCCTTCTGTCTCAGCATTACGTTATAAAGCCATGTCTATCCTGATGCAAACTCTGGTAATATGGATGAGGTCTCTTACCACACAATCCATGGAAGTAGATAAATATGCCTATTAACAGAAAGCATTAAAGTTTGATTAAGAACAAGTCCTGAAATACTATCAGTATTGCCCCGGGTTCAGTTGTATGTCAGGATGGTTCTTGTTCCTTTCAGCTTTGGTACAATCAGTTCCTGTACGTTATCCAACAAATTTTAGGGGATTATAGGAAGTTTCAGTATCAATAGACAACATCTGGCTTTCTGACATTCACATCTGCATGAAGCAGGATTTATTCTGCAATTCAGGAGCATCACTATAATATTTATTTCGCTGTTTCACAAATGTATGTCTGTTCATCCTCAGCAATTCTGCAGGGATAGGCACTGTTTTCATTGTGTTATTCAAGTTGCTGTGGTTACAAGGAGATACTCCACTTACTATTTTCTGTGTGCCAGATCTGTGCCCTGGCTATTGGCCCACTTCTATGAGGTATTTAATGCCTCCTGAAAGTGTCAGAGTGCTGTCAACTCATACATAAACCAAAAGTTACTGAGGACATTTAGTCAGTCTCACTGTTTGTGTGTCTGCTGCCAGACATGGCAGATTACCAGTCTGATGCTCCTCTTTGGCTGCAAGTGATGCAAGTGTCAGCCTGAGCCAGAATAACATGTGGGAGAAATCAGGTGGATTGACCTCTCTAGCAAGAAAAACAGAAGAAAATCAGCTTCCTCCTTTAATATCTAGAGGTTCTTTGCTTCTCCATGGGTTTGTCCTATAATCTGTACCTGGATTTCTTTGGCAGAATACCTGACAGGGTAAATTGTGTAGGAACTCTGCAGTCAGAGCATGCTTGAAACCCAGAGTCAGGCTTCTCTGAGTATTGGCTTTTTTTCCTTTGGTCCTAGTATCACCTGCAGCAACTGCCCTGAGCACTCAGTGGGAAGTGGCAGAGGTGCTTGGCCAAGTCACCCCATTTCCTTTTGCTGCAGTGGGAACATCCCCTTTCTGCAAAGATCCTGTTCATGTGCTTCCTCTGTCAGCAATGTGGGCTTTACTGACAGAAACGGTGGCAGAGCTTCTTGGGGTTAAATTCTGCCCTACCCAGGCACACAGAAAACTTTACCAACAGAGGCATTTTCCATAGAAACTCACACCAGCTCCACTCTGTCCTGCCAGCCACTCACTGCCCTCTGCTCAGGGTAGGGGTTGGCTGTGAGACCCTCCAGCTTTGCCTGTGGTCAAAATAAGACCAAGTCTTAAAGCAAAGCAAGTTCAGCTGCTGCCTGCAGGATGTTGTTCTGTCAGTATTGCTGCTACTTTCTAGCAAAGGCTGAGACTCAAACCATCGTGCACCATGCATTTGCTGGGCCAGAGCAAACTGGAGAGTAAAACTGGTGGGTGCTGGAACTGGCAACTGCTGGGCATCCTCCTCGGAGTCCTTTTACTTTCTGCAAGATCTGTGGAAAGCTTTAGGATCAGATTTCTGGGAAATTCAGTAGTGATGCCTATTCTTTTTTTCTGTGGAGTGGGGCTGGATTTCACTGGGAGCTTTTAAACATGAAGTTCTTGCAGCCCTTAAGGAATATGCATGAATAATGAGGTGCAGCATACCATTTAGAATGGCACCAGACAGTGAATAGCCTCACAGAACTTTGGGGTGTGATGAAAGCATCCGACTTCTGACTAATAATTCACAGTTCTCTTGGTGCCTAACACAGAGCTTGAAGTCAGGGTCTCACACTTGGATGTGTGTAGATGAAATGAGCACTGTAAACCCAAATGTCACCAGAAATCTCAGAATTGCTTTCTTCCCATTGATCTTTTCTTACCTGTGCAGAACAGCTTTGTGCTGCAAAGTGGAATAGTGACTCTCATCTGTGTAAAACTCTACTATATTTCCCTTTCAAGAGATCCCATAAGTGCTTTGATAACATGGCAAATCCCATAACAGGGAAGTCTTGGCTTGCACAGAAATTGCCAGACTGAGGTCCTGTCCAGTCCTATACACCACAGCCTGCAATATATTTATTTCTGAAGTCCAAGAAACCCTGCAGTGGACAACCATGGAATTAGTTATGTACAGCTGAAAATGTATTTTTGGTGAGATGTTTATTTCTAAAAGTACCCTTTCCAAGCTTTGTTATTGCAAATCCACTATTAATCTTCATTAGTAAGGATTCAGTGCTGTCAGGAGCTGTTTAAATGAATGATGCTTTTAAAACTCTCATGGTGGAGCAATTAGAGAAGTACTGGTTTTCTGATAAAAGGATATACCTGAATGTTATTTTTCATTATTAAGCGAGGGAGGGGAACCTGGGCTTGGTATTTGAGATTCTGGGAAACTGCTGAGTTTTTCATTCTATTGTGCTTTGGGCTTCTTTTGTAACTATTGGGAAATCTCTTGGGTTTGGGTAAATGCTCACATTGCTGTGACTTGAGGAATTATTCCATGTCACTGAGTCATGATCACTGACTCAATGCAGGTGCTCAGCTCTCCCTTCGTGTCAGGTCTTGTTGCCTTAGTGAAGGTCCCCTTACTGCAAGCTAAGCTGTGTCTGAGTGCTTTGCCACTGCAGAGAGGTGAGAGCTTCATGGGGGCAGCTCCTCCAGACTCTGGGGTGCATGGTGGCTCACTGGTCACCCGGTGTAACAAGTGACATAAATTCATGTTTGCCTCACCCTGGGCTGGAGCCGGATGTAGGAGGGGCCAGCCTGAACATAAGCCAAGGGTCTGCCCTGCATGGCTGGTGTTTCCCTGTGTGAATCAGCTGAACTTTGCATCCAGAGCTTGAGCTGTACCTGTGTGGGTGATGACAGAGTATGGCCTCGAGTGTGAATCCACCTCTGAATGGGGAAAGGTTACATATCCTCAGGAAAGAGGTTAATTGGGAGGATAAATGCAGAAAACTGCTAATTGTACTCTAATATTGCCATGAATAATTCATGCCATACCTGTTGCTGGCTCACAGGCTAAAAAGCAGACCAGAATCATTTCTGGACGAATTTCAATCAAAAGTAAGGAGTTCTGGTTTGGTTAGTTGGTTGTTTTGGGTTTTTTTCCCCCCTCAGGATTTACAAAACAAAACCTCTGCTTTTCCACAGGCAGTAGCCAACACCAAGGACGGGCAAACAGAGATCATTTTATTCAGAAATTAAGGTGAATGCTTTAAAAAGAAAGTGCCAGCTGCCAGGGAAGGGTAGAGCAAAGCCTGGATTTGAGACAGAATTGGCTGTATTTTTATCTAGTCTGGTGTGTTTTATAGTTAGGCTCACTTGGAGGAAGCATTGGGTAGGGACACACAAGCCCTGAACTGTAACCTTGGTGGCTGTTCCAGAGCAGGTAGATGATCTCAGAGGAGTCACAGCCCATCCCTTTGTCTCCATGTCTGGTAGGTAATTACATCCCACTGCTGCAAAGTGCTGTGAGACCTTCCAGCAAGAGGTGTTATTACTGACTTGATAACAAACATACTGTGTGCTCTGCTGAGCATCACAGGTGCTGCAGCTCCAAAGGCCTGGAGCTCTCCATGGACTGGACATAAAATGATCCAGTCACAGCAATCATCCCTTACCTTCCAGATCAACCTGATTTCCTGGGCATTTGTATGGGAAAGAATGGGCTGGGCTTAAGTGATACACAAGTTAGCTGAGATCATGTCTGGGGAAGGCACATGTTGAATAAAGATCACCAGCGTCACATTTGGTTTCCTTAGTGATACTACAAATAGCAAAAGCAAGCCAAAGAAGATTGCACAAGAGCATTAAAACTGCTTCTCTCCGGTGCTGAGGATGTGGATTTGTCCAGTTTGGCATGCAGGTGTAGCTTCAGGAAAGTGTTAAACGTGGCCATGGGAGGAGAGCAGCACAGATGGTCCAGCTGAGCCCCCTGAGCCTGGGGCCTCTCTCCCTGGGCGTGCCCCGTCTCCTCGAGACTCTGAGATGAACGGAGGGGTTGCTGTGATTCGTGTTCTCTGCAATCCCATCCTGTGAGAGAAATGTAAAGACAACACACTTGAAAGTCCACAGTCTGGTAGGATGTAGACAAAGTAGAGTGAAGTTAGAAATATGCAGGAATGAGAGCACAGTTAGATGGGGTTGCTCTGGGTCTTCAAGAGGTTACGACACCGCAATATCAGCAACTGTTATTGCAGTACAGTTGTAATCGATTTTAAAATTTTCGTTCTTGTAAACTGTATTCAAAGTTGCCTCTCTTTACTTGAGAAAGTAAGACACAATTTCTATCAACATGGGTTTTGATTGGTTTGCATTCTAGGCAAACCAATCAGGAGACTTTTTCAAGAGACATTGTTTCTAGTACAGCCACTAATGGATGGGGGGAATGATATGGCATTGACAAAAATGGAAAAATGGTGATTTCAGGGAATGCCAAGGCTGGTAAGTTTTCAGTTGCTGTCCATTTCAAGGTGTTTACCCGGAAAGAGAAAGACAGAGAGATACCTCAGCCACGTAGGAAATTTGGGACAAAACAGATCAACTGAAGTTGTTTGGGTGAAAGTCAACAGCACGTAGTGAGCTGAGCTGTGTGGAGCTAAGTGGTGAAACTGTGAGGTCTTCAAGAATAAACTCTGTGCACAGAGCCCAGAGCTGGGCAGGGTCCATGATCAGACCAGGGAATGGTCAGATGGGTGTGAGCCTGATTGCACCCCAGCAGCACAGAGGGGGAGAACAACACTGGGCAGCACCCAGTGATCCTGTGACCCAAGCTGATCTACCACTCACATCACACCATCTTCATATTCTCATGTCCTTTGTAGCTCCTCCTGCACTCTTCTTGGTGGGTGTATTAATCATTTCTTCATTGTGAGACTAATGAAGCTATTACCAGAAATTCTGACAATGATTTGGGAAAGTCAATGAAATAAAGAAAGGCTGTTAGCACACTACCTTGGAAGGTCACTGCTAACAGAAGGAATTATTTTCCTCTTGTCAATGGTATGGCTGGAAGCTGTTAATGTCATGAAGCACTGTGCTGTGTGAAATGAGTGATGTGAAACCTGCCAAGTTTTAGTCAAAGGACTGGTATCCATATCAGAAACTTTGCCATTCCAGTGAACTCTCGGGAAGGAGTGGAAAAGGATGGCAAAGGAATTTTTTTACAATATTTATGTGTGGTTGGGGTTTTAGCAAAGTCTCTCTTTTTTAAAATGAAGTGAAACAGCAGCAATGCAGCCTTGGGTGTTCAAACATTGGTGGCTGCTCTCTGCCAATATAAGTACAATCCAGGTATATTAGGCAGGTGACCTGTGGAGATAGGGACGTTTTCATGGTGCTGTACAAGGAACTGGTGAAATATCTGGAAATGGAACTGCAGTGCACAGTAGTAAGGCTCTGGAAATAGTTTAAGTGCAGGCTGGCAGGGTTTGGGCAGTTCTGTAGGTCTGAGCAAGCACCTTGGACTGCAGGAGCAAAGAGCCTCCCGTGTTGTTTGTCACCAGGTGCCTGGGGAGCTCTTACCAGAGCCCCCCGTGCCGTGTCAGTGAGTGCTGCGCTGCATCCCCCGTGCCCCCGCGGTGCCTCTGAAGGTGCCACAGCCCGTTTGGCAGGAGAACCAGGAGATACTGCAGGAATGCCCCAGGGGCTGTCCTGCCAGCCCAGGGAAATAAGGGACAACAGAGGTGCCGAGGTCAGAGCTGGACTGAGCTGCTAAGCTCTCTGAAGCTACAGTTACAGGACAATTTCCCTGGAACCTGGCAACTCAGCATCGTATTTGGATAGTCTGCTGGGCTTCCTGTACACCTGTGTATTCTCACTGAGCATCATGAAAGCATTTTGGCAAGCACCACAGGTAAAAGTTCCCTTCTGTTACTAATATTCTTTTTCCTGCATTTTAATTTAATTTCCCCTGTCCTTCCTTCTTTTTTCCACTGCGCATTTCCCCTTGAAAGCTAAAATTGCACAAATGGATGGATTTTCTTTCTCCCCAAGTGCATGTTGCCTTTTCTGCTGTTTGAAGAAATTAACATTTGGCTTGTAGTGCACCTGCAATTCCCATTTATGTAGTAGAGTGAAACCAACCCGCTGGTGGAAGGAAAGGAGCTCTCACCTCCCTGTCTTTGACA
Organism: Rhipidura dahli; assembly: GCA_013399225.1. Taxonomy (NCBI): domain Eukaryota; kingdom Metazoa; phylum Chordata; class Aves; order Passeriformes; family Rhipiduridae; genus Rhipidura; species Rhipidura dahli. Next base: position 662,481 of record VXAC01008437.1, on the reverse strand, counting down.
ACAGGTCTTGTGAGGAAAAGAAAAAGCCCCAAAAGATGGCAAGGAAATCTGCTTTCTATGCCTGGGCAGTACTTGGGGTGTATGGCTGCTGTCCAAATCCTCCTCAGGTGGTTGAGCCTAGGCTTGCCATCGAAAGCTTTGCTCTGGAGAGGAATGCAGTGCAAACCCCCACAATTCTTTCTGGGATATTTAACTTGTACTGGTATCACCCATAGATATGTGGCCCAGATGGATGAGCTAAAAACTTCTGCAAATAAAATTGTGTACACTGAAGCTGTATAGGTTGGAGGGAAAGGAAAATTGAGGGCATGGGGTGAGGGGAAGGACGTGCCGCCTTCAATTCATTCCGGTGCTGAGTGGTAGGAGGTTAGCAAGCAACTTGTGCTGTGGTTGTTTATGTCCTGATCAGCCATGTAGGGCATTTTATATCTTACCCTACAGCTGCATTTTAGGATTTCTGTATGGATGGAAATATGTTGCATACCAGTGAAGAAGTCTAAAACAGAGAGGAGGCACACAAAGAGGAACAATGGTAATTTTGCTGCCTAATAGTGCAAAGCTGGGGTGTAATTCAGGCCCCCCAATCCAGTAAAACAAGTTAAATTGTCACAGAATTTGTGCATGAAGAGCAAGTGGAAAATGAAAGTTTTAAACTGTTCAAGTCCGATGTTCCAGTCAAATTATTCTTAGCAAAGTGAGTCAAGTTATTTATTAAGAATACAGTTTGTGAAGAAATAACTCCTCTGTTTCGTCCTCATCTATCTGTTGTTTCCCAGTACACTTGTTATTTGCCAAATAATTTGGACAAGCACAGATGTAGCGTGCTTCTGCTTTTGTTCACGCAAGCTGATCCTCGTTTGGTGTTTGTGGCACATCCAGAGGATGATTTCCCTCCTTTCTGACAGGAGTGACTGAAGGGCTCTGAAACTGGGGCCCTGCTGCTAAGGCTCACAGAAGAACAGCTTAATTTGGGTGAAGAATAAGACCAAGTGTCCAGATAAGAGCATAGATTCCAAGTGTTTTTCTTACTGTGTCCTGTGAGAGGATCAGGTCCTGACAAGTTACTGGGGACAGCAGGGGGTGGAGGAAGGATGTCCACACTGTGCCATGCAGTGCCTGTCTAGGCTTTGCCTTCCAGTAAAGCTTTCCCTTCCTGCTCTCTTAGCAAGATTGTGAAAACCCACCTGGTTTTTAGATATCTTGCTGGCTCAGGTTACTAAAGATAAAACCAGTGTACAGGACAAGTTTTCTCTTATCCGAAAGGTGGATCTATTTTGCTTCGGGTACTGCAGGAGCTGACTCATGAGGAAAAGTTGAAAGAGCTCAGAAAGGAGATGGCACAGAACTGATTACAAAGTGGCCAAAGAAAGTCTTTTGCAAGAGCTGCAGGAAATGGGAATTTTCAGACTCTCCAGCTCTGCTCCCTGATGTCTTGTTTTGAGAGCATGAAGGCTGCATGTGTCCCTCCAGTCCCTGGCAAGGTAGCTCATGTTAATGAGATTCTGTGGAGGAGCTCATCTTCAGCCACAGTTTGTCCCAAACGATTGTGTGATTGCTACTTATTAGCATCTGTAATGTCCTCCTCCTGCTTTAGCCACTCCCCTCAGACCCCTGCTGCTGACAGTGCCTCAAGATTATCACATAAAGGGGCTTTGAATCCCTTTGGGATCCAAAATTCTCTTCCAGCTCCCCTTTCTGTGTGCAGCTGGTAGAGAGTGCTGCCTCTTTGCCAGCTGGAGCAGATCAGCATCTTTCACATCACGCCCTGTGTCTTTTCCAAAGGATGGGTCTTGGTGCTTTGTGCTGGCACATCAGCTGGGGATTGAGTTCAAGATAGAACTGCACATCTCCATGCTGGGGAAGCAGCTGCTGCAGCACTTCCTCTGAGCAGAATTCCTGTCATACTTGCAAGATAGTTTTCACTGTGTCAGGCAAGCAGAGGATATTGCTTTGCTGTAGGAAGGGTGGGTAGGAAGATATTGCACCAACACAGTCCTTGTGTGAGTGAGAGATATGATGCACATTCATGTAGTTTGAATTTCAGCATCTCAGCAGCTCAACTGAAAATAGGCAGAAGGAGCAGAGGAGGCTGCAGCATGGGAAGGAAAAAATGCAGAACAGAATTTCAGCCTGCAAGATAGTTGGATCCAAAATGTGCTTGTTCTTTTCTTTTTCATTCTTTAGAATAGGAAATGAATCCCAGATTCCAAAGTGTATTCTTCATATAAATCAGGAGTAGCTGTTAAAGCTGAAAGGGTGCAAACAGGAGCAAACCTGGGCCTTCAGAGTTCAATGGGCATTGTGGCTAGGGAGTGTAGCCTGATAAAGGCAGGATTCCTGCTGTCTCAAATTGCTGCTCGCTGTTGCATTGGCTCTCAGTTGCAGGGACTGATGCAGCAGTGCAGTCTGGGTTTGCAGTTTTTAGATCTGGACATTTGCAGACCCCAGCAAGCCAGAAAGCAGGATCTGAAAGGGAAATGGGGGAAAAAAAAAATTGAGAACAAAACCTGAATCACATAGTCCAGCTGGCAAATATTCCCAGACCGCAATTATCTTTGGCACCCCTCCACCCCCAAGGTCTCCAGCGGTTCTCAGGCCTCCATCACAAGAAAATCAAGGGTTTAAAAATACAATAATTAAAGAAAATCTTGATGTCATTTGGGTTTGGGAGTATTTGGACATGAGTGTTGTGTGGGCATGCTTGCACATGTGCACCCTGCTTTATTCAAGCCTGAGCTGTTCAATGACTGAAAATTTCTACCCTGGGGGAGAGGAAGGATGTTCCCATCTGTTCTCACTCTTGAGAATCCTGGAATGGGTGGGGGATGATAAGGCACTTTTTGTGGCAGAACTTTTAAGGTGACAATTCCCTCCCCTTGCTTTTTGCCAGCCCACCCTGCTGACCCACAGGGCCTTGGGACCTTTGCAGGGGTGAATAAAACAAGTACTCTACTTGTGGTGACAGAGTCAGTTGGATCCAGGAGAAGTTGCTTGTGGTTCTCTAAATGTATACAGGAGCAGAAAGGCAATGGGGAGAGTTCTGTTTGTACACATCTTCTGGAGTAGACCCAGGCAATGCACTGGCTGGTGCCTCACCTGTGAGAGCAGGAGGCAGCATGTGCACAGGGTCATTCACCTGCTCTAGCCAAGGCAGCCTCGGCTGCAGCAGGAATCCATTCCCCTTTCTGTCCTGCTGGCATCCCTTACAGGCAAAGCAGTTTTGCCCCTGACATCTCTTTTCATTCCCAAAAGGCTGGAGCAAGCAGTGACACTGGATTTGCTCTCATTTTGGGGTTCCATGGCCAGAGTGGTGGTGCTGTGCTGGTGCTGGAGGGAAAGAGCTGAGTTTTCACTGGGAAGTTGTAAAGCCTTTTGCAGCTCATCCTGACTGACCCACCAGTGTTTCTGCACAGACAGGGTGGGGGCCCTGGGGAAGAGGGGAATTGTATGAAATATGGGGTCCCTCTTTCTTTCCTCCATTGCAGGTGATGTGTAGATGGGACCAGATCTACACTTCTTCCATCCTGTGCTTGTATGAGCTTTAAGACTTTCTTGCTGCTTTTTTTTTTTTTTGACCCTCGAGGATATCAGCAAGAGTAGCACCTGCTGATAGTTTAAAACAGTCTTAAAGCATGCAATTGCTGTCCAAAGCCAAAGTAAAGCCAGAAGATGAGAAAGGGGATTACTGGGTGCAGCACTGTCTCTCCCATGGTACAGATGGGCAGGACCCACTGCCTCCTGTGGCTGTGGGGAGCTGCCAGGCTGCTGGAACAGACCTCTGGAAGAACCAGATCAGCTTCTGCTGCTGCTGCTAATGGTTACATGCAACTGTTCTCTCTGTGGAAGTGCCATAAACGTGGAAGAATAATTTTACCATTGAAAATACTAAAATCTTCCATATGGAAGAAAGGGTTGACTTTTTTTTGTTGTTTTTTAATTGCTATTTATTTTTCTCATTGTGTCCTAAATATACATAGCACCATCCAGCTGGCTGAACCACAGAGCAAAATGAAATATCTGCCCCATCTATAAAGGCAAAAACCTATAAAGTGCAGATGACAGACTAAAATTTCAAATCTTTGCTCTGTTGGCATATATGGAAGTTTTACCATTGGCTTCAATGAGATCAGAACCAGGACTTGGCTTCCATGAAAGGAGAGTTAGCCAAATGAGCACAAGCACATGAGTCAAGTTTTGGGTTGGTTCCTGATGTTCCCACTGTTTGGCTGATGTCTTCACTGCTTTCAGCCTCAGTTTCCCCTATTTATCAGAGCATTATAGGCTATCTTGCCTAATTATTAGTTTAATTGGAATAACAAAACTCGCTTTGCATCTACTACTGGTTTGTAAAAAGCTTTTGACACTCCACAGGAGGTGCAATTTGGCTGGCATAAAACCTGTTTGCATCATAAGGATTATCATCTCGGTCAGGAATTTGTCTCTCTCTGCTTATTTCCTACAGTTGTATCTACAAAAAGGCCATGGCATCATTTATGCTGCAGATGCTCAGGGACAAAGAAGCTGCAGTCACTACTTGTGATGCCTTGATGTGGCCACCTAAAAACAGAGGCTAGACAAGAATAAGAGATTAAAAGTAGGAATTCATTTGAAGGGCCTTCAAAGGTACACTTTGGGAGTGTAAAGCCTACAAGGGGCTCCACCCAAGATGGACCCTGGGTCATGGGTTCTTCACCAAACTTTTCTAAGTTTGGTTCATTTGCATATCAGGGTTAATTCTCCAATTATAACTTCAGTTAATGATGTAATTACCCCAAGTTTGCCCCCCCTTCTCTTGGCTTTAGTTTACACATTTTGGGACCTGGTGCCCTTGAAAAGCAAACCTAGAGAGGCTTCTTACATCTAACCAGTGTGAGAGAACAGCAGTTAACAGGCCACACAAAACTTCAGAGTTACAGACTAGGCAGTACAGAGTTTGAAAAATGTAAGTTAAAACCCAAGGCATCACTTGGAGTAAGTGTCTGATTTTCTAGAAAACGGATGAGAGCAAGGAGCTTTCCATTTCCCCCACAGATTGTAGGTTGGTTTTGAGAGGTGTCCAGCTCCAGAGGCTCTGCAGCCGCAGCTCCAAGTGAGACGAGGTCACCTCTGCAGGGCTGGTGCTGTGGTTTGCTCAGGCACCACTGGGACCATCTGAGGGCTGAAATCCATATGCATGGCTTCCTAGAGAAAGCAAAGTGGGAGAAGCCACTCGGTGGATATGACTTGGTGGTTTTGTTGGCTGATTTCAGCTTCTCTCTCAGATGCCTATTTGTGCTTAGTGGATGGTTTATCTGAGTGTGTTGCTGTGGTTTGAGTGCAATGCACAGGACAGCAGAGTTTGTGTTAATAGGGCAGTACCTTAGTAATTGTTGTCCCTTGATTCAAGCACAGCATCTCTACTACTGAGAAACATTTTTTTCTGGACCCCAGAGGCTTTGTGTCGTACTTCAAAAGCTTTATTTTCCTACTTTTTTTAGCTTCATTATTCAAGATCCTCAGATCTCCTGCCAG
>VXAC01008437.1:629681-656909 GCA_013399225.1 Rhipidura dahli | reverse complement strand
TTTTTTTTTTTTTTGCATTTATTTGGCTTCCCATTTAAACCATCCATTCATCCAGTTTCCATAAAACCCCTAATAACTATTTTAAAGTTTCTGTTCTTGGCTCTTTTCAAACCTATAAATGCTGGTTTGAAAACCCAAGCTAAGTTCTGTGCAAATAATCCTCTCTACCATCTCTTTTCCTCTGGTTACAGGAGGGTCCTTCAGTGTTTTGCTTCCCAACACTTGTTAGCTGTCAGTGGTCCTCATGCCTCTTGTCTGGGGGGAAAAAAGTAAATGTAGCAGACAATCAACCTGACAGAGGAAATAGGATGGTTGTGATAAAAACAGCAAATAGCAGCAGTTAAAGTAGTTAAAACACAGTTGCACTCCAAAGGTGCCTTTTCCTTCTGCCTCAGTGCAATCCCACATTCATCACGTGCAAGCCCCCGAGTGAGAAGACAATTCTGCTTTCCAGCAGCTCCCTGTGCAGTGAGTGCTGCTTGTGCATGGAGAAAGCCCTGAGAGACTCCTGAGCTGCCCCCAGAAATCTGTCCTCAGTCTTGTGATGTGCTGGGGGGATGTGGCAAGAGGAGAAAGCACTGCCATGTCTGGGGGCTGCTGAGCAACTGCGACACTGGATGGAGGGAGAAGCAGCAGAGAAGTTCCAGCAGTGTATCAGTGCCTCAGGGAGACATGGGAGGTTTTTTGGATGAGAAGTCAGCCCTGTTATCTTTTTCCTGAGATTAAGACTTGGCATTGATAGCTAAGATGATGTCTGCTTATTATGGGAATGTTTTGTTCTTGTCAAAGAGCAGAGCCTTTCCTGCAAAGCTCATCCCTTGGAGATTTCTCGCTGCACTTGTACCAGTGCTGGTATGAGCTAAATCAGGCTGCAGAGGACTGGCAAGGATTTCACAACAAGCCTGTCAGGAGAAGATTAGAATCAGACCAGGCTCTTCCCTTTTCTGTGTGTTGTGTTGGCTCTTTGCACTGTGAAGGTGCTGGGATGCAATGGAATTGCCTTTACAGGGTCATTTAGGCTGGAAAATCCTCTGAGGTCACAGAGTCCAACCTTTGATCAAACACCACCTTGTCAACTAAACCACAGCACTGAGTGCTATGTCCAGTCATTTCTTGAACACTTCCAGGAGTGGTGACTCCACCACCTCACTGGGCAGTCCATTCCAGTGTTGAACAACCCTGTCCATGAAGAAATTCCTGCTTGTGCAGCTATGGACACTACATTTATTGAAGCTGAGCTCTTCAAGTGCCTCAGTGAGGCAGATCCACACATCCATTTCAGGCCCTTCACAGATGCTCAGACTGACTGGTATCACAAGCAGGAGGCCAGACCTGGAGATATGGAACTCAATGGAAAGGAATCCATATGTCTTCTGAAGTTTTGGATCTGCACCAGACATAAAAGAAAATCTTCCAATATCGTTTTTCTGCATAGAGACCAAGTGGGGCCTCTGGCCAATGTCTGTAAAACCAGGGCCTAAAATTAGACCCCTAAAATACCAAGAGCAGTGAGTGGTTCCAACTGATACCAAGTTAGGAAAAAGGGCCTGAAATAAACAGATTCCTCAGTAACCAAGATCCTGTTTTTGAGACAAGTGTTCGTTCTCACAAGTCAAAACAACAAGAAACCAAAAAGAAAAAAATAATGAAAACATCAAATCAAATCCCAGCAAACCAATGATATTGTCAGCCAAAGCATGTCTGACTAGAATGTTTTCCAAAATTCCTCAGGGAGTACCAGTGAGCCATGAAGAGGATATTGTTCTTTTCTAAATTATTAAATTGGGGGTCTTTTGGAACACACTGCATTTATGTGACAAATCTGTTCTTCTGTTAGGTCCTGTATCTGCTCTATGATTCTTTTGTCTCTTGTGAAATTTCTTCTTTTTCCAGACCTATGCTATTACATATATTTTAACTTTTTTCTTGTTGCCTTCATGATTTTGCGATGGTCAGTGTGATAATTTGTTTCTTTTGGCAGATGAAGTGAGGAAGCACTCAGCTTCTCTTTGTCAAGAGAATGAGGTTCATGTCCAGGGACTGTCTTTCTTTCAGAGGTGTGTGTAGACATTGTTCAGTGCAACCCTGTTCCCTGGCTTGATTCTTTTCACAGCATATGAAAATCAAATGCAGTAAGAGCTGGGTTAAATTTTTCAAATCTTAAAGCTGGTAAGTGTGAAAATAAGTTTGTTTTCACTGAGGAGGGGGAGGAATATTTAAAATCATTGCAGAAAACTTTTGAGAAAGTTATCAAAATTATTATACTACAAAAAATCCTGTTAGCCTTTATAATGATAGGGATATTTGCCTGCCACAGCAGATTGCAACTTTAAGCTACAATTAGCCTTTTCCTTTGAATTGTTTTAAGCATTCCTTCATTCTTGAACTCGTTCTCTCGGGCTTCACTTTTATATCAATCCCTTTGCATACCAAAATTGCAGCATTTCTTTCTTTAACATCAGTTAAACACCTTGTAGTGCATCACCAGGGGCGTGCCAGTGACCTGAAGGATTTGTGCCAGCTAAGACACAGTGAGAGTGCACAGCAGGAAATACTGCAGTCAGCTTAATGTACAGTTAAGTTAACTTGGCTGTGCCCAAATCCTTTGACTGCAATGCTGTGGGACAGGGCAGGGTCTTTCTGTTCTGTTTGTGCAGTTTCTTGACATGGTAAGGCTGTTTTTGGACCGCAGTGGGTGGTTTAGCTTCTTATCGGCATCTTGACCTTCTGCATCTCTCATGCAAGCAAAATTGGCTCATCACCTTCAGCTTTCTGCACAAGGAATAGAATTTACGCTGTCCATTCAAATCCTTGTCCTTTAGCAGAGGCACAGGAACCTGCTCTGCCCTGCAAGGAATATTCTTGTGAAGTACAGAAGCATGGGTGTGAAATATTAGGGCACAAACAAGCCCAGAACTGGATGACCCCACACAAATGCTGTGCTTTAGGGTCTACCAGCTGAATACACGGCAAAGAGGGGACACAGAGCAATTCATTTCTCCCCTAAGGGTGGGATAGCAAACTTCCCCCACTTGCACATCTGCTGAGCCAGCCCCTTTTCCAGAAGCCAGTGTGCTCACGTTACACACTGTTCAAAAGTCCTCGCTGCTCCCAGAGTATTTCCTTAGCTCCTCTGTGCAGCGAGGGGCCCCAGGGAAAGCAATTACTGCTGCAAAGGTGGAAAATGGAGGTAATGGCTCAGTCTGATCACCACCCCACCGTGGAGAAAGCTGCATCTCTCCTTACCACAGAGGAGGTGTTTAGTGCTCAGGCTCAAGGCAAATATTTCCTCTTCACTCAGCAGCAGCTGGACAGGATGTGCCAAAGCCATCCAGGTCATGTGGTGTGAGGAAAATGGGCTGCATGGAACTGTCATCAGCAGCAAGAGTCCCAGAGCTGAGACCGAGCTCTTCTCATGGTGCTAAAACATGACAGCCACATTACACAGATGCAGAGATTAAAGTTAAACTGACCTGAGTGCAGAGCTAGTGGCTGCTCTTACATTTAACTCTTTGAAGATGACAAATGACACTTGTACCCTTCTAATTAAAGTCTAGAAGACACCAACCAGGAATCCCTTCCAGGGCCAGGTGGGCTGGTGCCAGAGGATCCCTTTGCAGCCCTGATGGATGAGGTTCCATGCTGCAGTTGAACAGTGATCAAACTCTTACCCAGAGTGAAGATCTTGTGTATCACTGGAATTACATTGCTTCAGCTGATGTAATTGAGCTGGTTTTGGCTCAAAGTATTGTTCATTTTCTTCACAGCAGCTTGTGTGGGGCTGTGCTTTGGATCTGTGCTGGAAAGTGTTGAGAATTCCAGGGATGTTTTAGTTATTGCTGAGCAGCACTTACACAGAGCCAAGGCCTTTTCTTCATCTCACCTCAGCCCAGCAGTGAGGGGACTGGGGGTGCACAGAACGCTGGGACAGGTGACCCCAACTCACCCAAGGGCTATCCCAGGCCATCTGACATCATGCTCAGCAAGAAACCAGAGAGAGGGTCGGGGTCAGGCGAGGCTGCTCAGGGACTGGCTGGGCTTTGGTCTGTTGGTGGTAAGCACTTGTTTTAATTTGTGTTTGTTTTCCTGGGGGTTATTTCTCTCATTTTGTTATTTTCCTTTTCATTAAAATTTATTGTTATTATTCAATTGTTAAACTGATCTTAGTTCAAAATATTTTTTTTTTTACTTTTATCCTTTCAATTCTCTTTTCCCCCCAGCGGGCTCAGGGAGTAAGAGAGTGACTGTGTGTGGTGCTTTGTTCCTGGCTGGTTGAAACCATGACAATAATGAGTGAAGTGGACACACAGTAACAGCCTGGGTTCTGACCTCAGCATGAAGATACAGACCTGCATGTGCTTTAAACACAGTGTGGATTTTTGCCTTCAGAAATGTGGGTCTAAAGGTTATGAAATCCTGCTTGCACTGCTGTAGACTATTGCATCATTTCAGGCTGGTGTCCTGCATGTTGAACTCTTTCAGCAGTGATCTGGGTTAGGTTCTTTACTTTCTCTCTGGATTAAGTCCCAGAGGTGGTATTTTATTCATGAGTAAATTGCAACTCAAGTCCAATTTATGACAGAATATTTGATGTAGAGGGTGCTGAAAGAAAACCATTCAAGTGAACCTTCAAGAAACTTCAGGATAAAATACTGCTTCTGTGCAGATTGGTCTACAGATTTATGTACAGGGATGCCAGACTGCTCCCACATACGCTGACTTTTCATCAGGGAGGGGTGCTGTATACCAGCTGGTTGTACCCTACGTGCAATTTTTTAAGTTTTGAAGTCCCTAACAAGTTATTAAAAAGATCTCACTTCTTACAAAGGAATTGTATGAAGAGCAATTAAAAATGTCAGATATTTGCTGCACCAAATGCCAAGCCACACAGTTTTGTTTAATGAAATCAGTTTCCAGTAGAGTTCATAACATCATCAATGACCTAAGCAGTGCACCTGACAGCTTGTCTGCCATCTCGAGCTGTAAATCTGGGTAACTAATGGTATAGCAAAGAAGAAAAGGTCAATAAATGCAGAAATGTGTGGAGAATCTAATCTTTCCCTGGCACTTGTTATTCCTCCCTTCTCACTCTTCTTTCATTCTGTAATCTCTCACATTAATCCAGTCATGCTTGGCCAGAGCCTGATCAGGACTTGTTTTGTTCTTGGCACACAGCATCAGATGGACAAAGGCACTACATTACTGCAGCCCTGGAAACCTCTCTTCTGGAAATGCAGTTTAAGAAAGAGCCATAAATGCATGTAAATAAATTAAATTTGAGAAAGAGTAGGGAGAGACTACAGAAGCCACTTATCTCTTCATGCACAATTAAGAAGTTTTTAGGAGCCTGCTTTTTTTCTGAATAAAACTGCTACTGTTGAGAACAGAAATGTCTTAGGCTTCTGAGCCCAAGTAGAGCTGGTAGTCTTCCTGTCTGCCAGGACATTTTTTCCCTGTGGTGTGCTTAATGCTTTGCCCAGTCCAGAAAGAAATGACTCAGTCAAAAGGACTTCCTTCCTCTCCCTTGGGTGATTATTCCACAGCCTGTTAGGTCTCCCCATGAGGAAATATTTCCAACAGAATTTTCCCTGCAGTTACTTTTAAAGCATCTTTCTATGACTAGAAATTATCCTAAGCAATGCCCTTCCATCATTAGTGTTTCCATTTCTCCTGTGCTTGTCTGTGGTTATTGTATGTCCTGTAGCATTTCACTGGTGTTTAGTTGGGCTGCAGATGTTTAATGTATTTAACCTTTCCCTGTATGCCAAGCACAGGTCTGGCACCAAGACATTTCTACACCATTAAACAAGGGAGGTGCCTGCTAAATGTAATGACTTTCTTCTGATGCTTTCATGGCAGAGGTTGTGCTAGAGAACAAGGGCAGCTTCTATTCTAAACTACATGGAAAAGGTGCCACTGCTGAAGAAGAATGACTTATAAACAGGCTATGTATAGAAATACATTAACTTAGCATCCAGCCTGGATTTAGGTCCACAGGGGAAGCAGTTAAATTTAATTGATGTTGGCCTCTCAAACAAAGATGTTGCATGTATGTGTGCACACAAGAAATTCCAACCAAAGGGAGGAATATTAGTAGGTTTATTAAGATTCTGCATTTTAACTGCAAAGGATATCTCTAAAACCACTAGAGCCTTTTAGGCTGTGGGAAACATTGCAAAAGTCACCACACTATGTATTTTCATGGGTCAGTGTGTTTGAATTTCTTTAAATTTTAAGATTATCTCTGAATTTCTTCAGCTCTCTTCATGAGCAGCAATATAATTGCTGTATTGTGTATTACCCTAAATTGTTGGTATGTGCTATCCACTTGAACTCCAAATAATTTTTTCTTTAACTTGTAAACATTTAGCATTTCCCTTTCTTTGGTTGCTTATGAATTTACTAAACTTTAAGTCTTTGTGTTGAATTTTTCCATACCAGCTCTGTCTATTGAACAAAATATGGGGCGTGTGTGAATTTAAATGATCATTTCAGTGATTTATTTCTTAGGTTTTTCTGAGAAGAAGGCAACAGGAAAATGTGAGACAGGTCAGAGCAGGCTCCTGTCTCACTCAGGATACTCACTCTGACAGTGGCCAATCCTGCAAGCTTTATTTGACACTTTCTTCAAATATTCTCCCAGCCTCCAGCAATTTGTGGCTGAGGGATTTTAGAACCAGACACAATATTTTGTGCTTAATAGTCCTTGAAGGATTTTCCTTTGGTGACTTTGTTTTTGAATCTGTGTAAATTTTTGGCATCTTGAATGTAATTTGGTGAGGAGTTCCACTGTTAAAATACACTCTGGTTGAAAAGAGGTCCTTTCTGGGTTTTAAGCATGTTTCCTGGCATTTTCCATTCAAGATCCTAAGCTGTTATATTGGAACCAATCATTGTGAGGGTCAGACTCTGCCAAACCCCCTCTTGGTCCTCATTTTGGATCAGGAACAATCAGCTCAAAGCCCACTGCTATGCAGACAAAGTAGAAGTATTTAAGATGTTTCTTCCTGTGTGCATCACTTCACCTCAGTGTCATCTGGCCAGACATGCCACCTTGTCACTTTCATCTGAAATTTCCCATAATCATTCCTTAATACCTTGGAATACCTGATTATTGGTAGCAAACTCTCTTCTAACTGCTGTCTGTCTTTTCTAGACCATTGCACAAAGCTTTTTTTTTTTTTCTCAAGTTAAAAATGCCAAGAGTTTTATTTGAGCAGCTTTAGCCATTTCATATGATAAGAAAGAGGAAGGTGGGAGTCAGGACTGTCAGGAACATGCATATTGCTATGCCCATGAGCATCCCAAAATTTCATGAGTCGTATAAAAGGGAATGCTGCACATTCTTGACAGCAATGATTAAGGAAAACTTCAGATGTTCTGTTTCAATGAAAGATAAGTACCTTTTATTTATGTAACTTTAAAGGGCTGTCTTGAGATACCGCAGGCCAATAGATTTTGGTTAAATAATTAAATAGCAGACCCAGAGCTGACCGAAACTGAGAGTGAAACTTGCTTAGAAATCAGTAGGGTGTTGTATCAAATGTAAAAATAATGTTCCTGGTTAAGAGTAAATAGGAACTAGTCCAGGAAAATAATTAAATGAACCTTCAGCTGTATATGCTTGAGTAAATATTTTCAGTGGGGACACATATTCTGAAATTGAAAACCATATCTAAATCCTTTGCTGGACTCTTTGAGGCGTTGTATAGCTGTCTTCAAATATTGAATTTATGTGAATTGTTTGAAATGTATAACCAGTTTGAAAATAAGTTCTTTACCAGGTTTCTAACAGATCATTAGTTGTTTGCTTGTTTTCCATGCATCTCTCCCAGATTCTCTCTGAGCTGCAGACTTTGAGAGCCTTCTCTGGGTCTGGTTTGGTCCCCATGGAAGTTAAAAAGGGGCAAAGTTCACCAAAACAGTAACAACAGGATTTTTTTTTTTTTTCCCCTTCAAAATAAAGTTTCTTAATCTTCTCCATTCCTTTCCCCTCTTCCTCTCCAGGAGATCCATTCCACACAGACCGTGGAATTTTGGCCTCTCGTTTGTATGTGGAAGAAAAGCAAATTTCAGAATGCTGGAACTTCCCACAGACCATAAATTCCCTTTTCCAGATAGGTCTTAATGAAAGTGTCCTAGTGGCTTCTGTGGCTCTTGGCTTCCTTATGTGGGGTGGTCAGGCAGATGTAGGAACACCTGAAGGGAGGAGAAGGGGCTGTAAGGTAACAAACCCACCCCCTTGCAGGAGGTGAAGGACCCTCTGCCCCTGCAGTGAAGCTGGGGGCTCCCAAGCCTCCTGCTCTCCAATCCTTTGTGAAATCTGTTCCAGAATAAGGGCTCCTTTGCTGAGTCAGTTTAACCTCTCCAGCTCTAAAGGAAGTGAATATCTTCATTGGAGATGGGATGTTCAGAAGTTCTGAGCAGGGCAGCTGTCAGCTCTCAGCAGCTTTCACAGGGACTTTTCAAGCCTCACTTGCCAGAGAGAGGGAATTTTGAACTGTGCCAGGAGGCATTGCTCCTTCTGCACATGTTAGCTTTTCTCCAGCATAAAAGAAAAGAACTAACAAGAGAAGCAGGAGGTTTCAATTAGTAGAACAGGAATTAAAACAGTTCTAGTGTCTCCAGATGCATGGTCCCTTTTGCTTTTATTATGCCTTCCAGTGTATTACTTTTGCTATCCACTCTCCATACTCCTTTGTTCAATTTCTTGTGGGAATACGACAAAGTAAAATTTCACTGAAATGCAGTAGACACAGAGATGAGGGGAGACAGGAAGCTTATTCTATGTGGGATAAAAAAGGTAGTGTGAGGGAGATGTGAAGGGATTTTGCTCCTCTGCTGCCACATCCTTTGCACACCAATTGAGACTCTGCACTTGCAGTATTTGAGTGTAAATGGGACACTGCTCCTCCTTCTCCAAAGTTCATCTCTTGTAGTCATTTCCATGAGTGGGAGAATATGTAACAAGCTACAATTTCACTTTTCTGGTCTGTTTGTTTGTTTGTTTGTTTGTTTGTTTTCCATAGTAGAGGGCAGTTAAAGTTCACACTTATACAGATGACAAAAGCACCAGAGGAAATTTTAAAGCACTTTCTTTCATGAATGAAAATGATTGGCCTTTTCTGTGCTAGAAAATAATAATTAAAGGAGGCTGAGCTGGTCTGATTTGTTTGCAGCACCCTCAGTCTATGACAAAGTCCATCACAAAATGTTCTTACAGAAGTTGAGTGGTGAGGAAGGAATGATGAAATACTGAGTAATGGAGAAAAAAAAGAAATAAAATTATTTCCAATGTGTCTTAAGGAACAACAGCAGATACCTCAGGGTTCCCTGGATTTTCTACCTTGTACTTAGGGAACATAAATGTTTTGACCTTCATGAGCATCTCTGTCAAAGACTCACCAGCAGTGGGTGAAGGACCTTGCACAGTTCTAGTTGGGAAAAGGAAATCAATTCCCCACAGCAGCAACTTCATGAGCATTTAGTCTAACTTAAAAAATGTTCAGGGAAGAGAGATAAAGACAAAACCCAAGGAAGTGAGTCAGATTCCCAGAGAGAGGATGTGAGGGATGGTGGGATGAAGGTGTGTGCCTTTCAGAGCCTTCAAGTAAGGATCAGAGGAGATTCTTTGGTCTTGCCTTTCAGATCTCTGCCTGGCACTATAAACACTGATCATGATACCCCACAATTTGGCTGGCTGCACTTGTAATGGAGCTGCCTCAAAGCTGTCCCTGAGGATGTGATGTTGGAAAGGGAGATACAAAATGGTTGTTTCCATCTATTCTAGTTCAGATTATCCATGGAAAATGCCACTGCTGTAAGGCAGAAGCTGCTTTATGTGGCTCAGTTCAGGCTCCAGTCTGCTTTTATCCAGGATTAACTCCTTGAATTTCAGAAATTTTTGTTTTTCTAATTGACACCAATACAAAGAGATGAAAATCAAGTGATAAAAATCTCTTCTGGTAAGTGATCCTGGAGCTGTCTTTGCCATTAAAGTCTCTTCACAGCAGGGCCTTAAGGAAGTTCAAGGTATGCATGTGTGTCAATTCAGGAACAGGCACAGGAAGGGCCTTCCTGAACCACTGCCTTAAAATAGCCCCAGTAATGGCCACTTCTGCAGTGACATTTTGGAAATGGGCACCACCTTATTAGAAAATTGCCTGGTATTCACAGTCAAATCTGCTGTGGTTCCTGGGATGTCAGCCCAGGATCTCAGCAGCCTTCCCACCTCAGCACAGCTCAGAGAGGCAGTTCTTAAACTAAAACCTTTGTGTGAAATAATAGACATTGTGAGATGGGAAGCCTCATAAACTGAAGAATGTCAGTTGGTTTTGCAGAGGTTGCTTACTAATTTTCACCTCATAAAGATTTCAGAAGGGATTCTAGCACTTTGTTAAACTGCTGCAGTGAAGTCTTCCATGTTTATACACACACCTAGCAAACTCCCTGAAGTAGCCAAAGGGCCTGGTTTCATCAGCACACAGCTGGTGACTTTTTTTCTTTTTCTTGTTGTGCTGGATTAAGGCTCTTAAATGTGAGTAAAGTGTGTCCATTAAATGCAGATGCTTGTTCCCAGAGGGGCTGTGAGAGCCCAGCTCACCTCTCTAGTCCAGGTACTCTTGTCCAGAGAGGGCTGATGGTTAAATGCCCTACTTCATGTGGCCTTTCTTCTGCAGCTGCAGCCAAATCTGGTTTTTGTTTGGAGCTTTTGGCTTGATTTCAGCCTCTGTCCCCTCAGCATCTTCTCTGTCACTTCCAGCACAGGTGGCTCTAGAACTCCTTTGGGGACTTATAGGGCAGGATCCCAGCCTAACTTAGGCTGGCTCAGCTTCAGCCAAGTTTATTGCCAAAATCTCAGCTGTTGGAAATTTAGTTGATTTAAAGTCATCATGAAAATCTCTGCAGCTCTGTACAGTGATTTGTTCTCACTTTCAGGATATGTGCCCTGTGGAAATCTGCTTAAGCTGCTGGAGTAAAGTAGTGTTTTCTCTGTTTTCAGCTGGTCTCAGAGTCCCCCATCTTCCTGAGCCATATTTTCATTTCAGTTACACTGAAGTAAATGCTACCAAAGACAGAGAAGATGTAACACCAAAATAACCCTGAGAGACACAAGAAGCCTTTTACTTATTTTGCTGGTTTATTGCTCACCCTGTGCTTATGTGTCCTCGAGTGTCCCTCCCTGTCCAGCAGCATCACCTCGGAGTTCCTGTCCCAAGCCCCCCCTCTGAGCCAGACAGGGGCTTGCCCTGGCATCACTCTCAGGGGTACTCAGAGTGCTCTTCCTGAGCATCCCCCAAATGCATTTTTCAGGTAATTTCAGGGGTTAAGCTTTCCCCCAGAGCAAGTCAGCAGGAGCCAGCAAAGTGAGCAGTTTGGGGCCAGTGACAGGGAGAGAAGTGTCATGGCTAAAGCTGCAGAAGGTTTTTCATGGGTGTTGAGGGCTGTGCTCCTGGCAGACTAAGCCTGGGGAGCTTAACTGGACAACTTCTCCTGCGCCTGTGGGTGTTTTCTGCTTCGTTATTTTTGTTGAGCCACATACCTCCCTCATCTGGAATATCTCCACCAATTTTCATGACTTTCTCAGGATTTTCTTCCCCTCTAAAGAACATTTAGTTCACTGCTCATAGTACTGACACTACCTCAACCCTGCAACCACTGTGGCAGGTGGACCAAATGCAAAGCTGGGGTAAGCAAGAACATCCTCCACTGGAAATTCTGGGGGCAGGTTTTGCAATCCTCTGTGCAAATCAGACCAAATCAATATGTAAGCTGGCCAGAAAAAGAACCTAAACAAAGATGGTATGAAGTGGATGTGGAAAATGAGTAGGACTTCCATTTCCCTGGGCCAAGGAGAGCTATTGAGCAGCATGAAAGGAGAAGCATCATGCAGAGATGTGTGTGGGTACTTAGCTGCATGAAGAACAAGGGCAAATAAACCCTGTACAGAATTATGCTATTGGTGGGTCTAACTGCTGGTGTTTTGGTGAATTATTGTTGCTGTTACAGCCAACTGGAGCATGTAAAAGAGACGAAACTTGTCATTTTTTAAAGAAGCATTTAGGACAATTTCCTTAGTTCCCAGCTCTTTGGAGGGCAGCACCCAAAGCAGTTCCTGTTGTTCCCTGGGGGAGGGGAAGGAGCAGGTGACCTGCACGGTGTCTGCTGGGGGCTCCTGGAGGTGTAGTGCTGGTTCCACTCCCATGCTCTCCAGAGAGCTGCAGTGCCTGCCTGGGTGCCAAGGCTCAGTGTGTTACAGGGGCTTCTTGAGAAATGCACATGGATCCTGCCAGCCCTGAAATCCATCTCTGCCCCTCAGCTTTGATGCTCATCCTCCTGCTGTGCTGAGGGCTGACTGTGTGTGGCAGGTAAGGAGCATTCCCTCTCCCCCCTCCCTCCCCAGCTGTGACCTCTGCTGCCCCGGTGGAAGGGGAAGGGAATGTGTTAATGGCTCTGTAAGGAGAATGATGATTTTTCCTGGCAGCACTTTTAGGTTTGCTTCCAGAACATGTGCAGTTATCATTTATGCTCCTTTAAATTATTTCCTTTACTCAGAAAGGTCAGTGCATAGAAGGAGAATTTGGATTATTAGGCTGCTGGCACTGACCTGCATTTTCCACTGTGTGTACTTGGAATATAATTTGGTGCCTCTTCTCATTTGTTTACTTTTCCCCCTCCCCTCTTTCTGGTCCCCCCTCAATAAGATGTTGGATTTCTTTTTTCATGGTAAATATTTTAGAATTTTAAGTGATCCATTAAACCACTTCTTTAATTTCTCTGGGAATCTTAGGACTGCACATTTGATGTCCTGAAATGTGAAGTGAAATAATTGAGGCATATCAGTGCTTGGGTTCTCAGTACACTCAGAAGACACCAAATTTGTGTCTTTGCTACTGGAACAAGAGCTTTGAAAATGTGGGATCTAATCCTTGATGCAGAAGTGTCACAGCTGTCAATCTGGTCAGTTTGCAGATGGGGAAGCTGGGAAAGGAGGACTCCTTGTAGTTTTGAACATTTATAGTGCCATGATAAAGGCCCCCTTGGTCTGTGTGATATTTCTACTACTTGAAATCAATGCTTTTCAGAAAGTAATTTTATTTTAGGTAGGAAAGTTATTTTTTATTATGAAGATAATATTAACTATGGGGTCTCTGTGCTGCAATCGATCAGCACGTTCAGCTCATAACTGAAAAGCTCAGATTGGAGCCCATGCAAAGATGGGTTTCCCCTTTCCTCTGCCCGTGTCAGGGAGGTTGGATTAGATCACCTTTGAGGCACAGTTCAACCCAAACCATTCTGTGATACCAGGCTGCAGGGTTTTGGCCATGCAAGGCTGTCTGTTGTAAAGTGGGATCTGTGTTTCTGGTGGCAGCTCCCAGGACAGAGGAGACGAGGATTTGCTCCTGCACCCCCACAGTGATCTCAGGGCTTGGAATTGGGGAGAGAGTGGATATACTTCCTCATGAAATGACCAGGGATGCCTGTGATGGGAGGGTAATAATTTGTGGTTCTTAGGAACCTGTCCTATTTCAGAGCACACAACCAAAATAATACTGCTCCTGCTGCTGTTTTGCTCTAAAAGAGATATTCATGTAAAAATAGAGTAATTTAGAAATAACTGTCTTCCCCCAGCTGGATGTCATGGCAGCAAAAGCCCCATAATAGAGCCATTCCCTGAGCCAAGGTTATTTCTAAACCACTTCTAGTTCGTGGAAAACAATTTGCAAAATTTTGAGTGGTTTGGGAATAAGAAGTCATTTTACAAATCATTGTCTGCTGCAGGAAAAGCAATTGTCATGGACCCAGAACATAAAAACACAATGTGGGTGTTTTTAGTGTATCAAGTCACGTGACAAGTCAGAGGGCTCCCAAAGAACATAATTTCAACACTGTCAAACAGCTTCTGCTCTGCCTGCATGGTGATTATCCTCTCAGTTTACATAGATCTTTGCACTCCTGTGGTGCTTTAATAGCATCACTGTAACCCCCTGACATCTGGGTAACATGAGGAGCAGAGAATTCTTGCAGCACCTCCAGTCATCAGTCACTGTCAGCCCTGGCTGAGGCTTTTCCTCTCTAACCAAGGGGCTGCACGCCTCAGACAGCTCCCCTGACACTGTGCTTCCCATGGCCCCCAGAAAGCAGCCTGCAGAGTCTCTGCATTGTGTGCCCAGCTGCCCAGAGGCTCCAGAGCCTGGGCAGGCAGCAGGAGGAGGGAGAGGTTCAGTTCATGAGCCCTGGCTGCTCCTCAGGGTGGCACTGGTTATGTTGAGTTATTCATGTGGCAGGAGAGCAGGAGACCTGCTTGAGATGGAGGGGAGAGGGGAAAACCCCTTTGGTCCACTTAGGGGCCAGGTGGAAAAAAAAAAAATGGAAGAAGGGTAGGATTGAGGTGCTTCAGCTGGTGACTGTGTGTGATAAGTGCCTTGAAGAAAAGGGGTCTGACTTTTTCTGCATTCAGTCTCTGCAGCCAGGCTTTGGTCTTGTTTGAACCGGTGTCACTCACAGTGACCTCACACCTGCTGACCTCAGTGCAATGGCAGCACTCTCTGCTATCAGGGTACTGACTTGAGAGCAGTTATTCCACTTATAACCTGCCTGGATAGAAGCCCATCCCCTGTCCAGGATGGGAGGATCCAGGGACAGCTAGTAGCAGGCTGTTTTTTCTGGCTTTTGGTTGTTTATTTGGACTACTGAGAACTAAATTCATTGCTCCATGAAACTCCCTGCTCTGAGAACATTGGATCTCTCCAAGCATTTTGTAGGAGCAGGACTTACACCAGTGGCAGTGCTGTGTGCCAGGAATGTCTGTGTGCAGCCAGGCCTGGCACCACCCAGGGCAGAGTTTCTGCCCCACGGGGCAAGCAGGGATGAGTTATCTGTGGCAGTGTGCTGGGTCTGTTTCTCTTTCAGCAGCAGCCTTAGTAGCCCACCTCACTTTTTGTGTGTGTGTGTGTGTTTAAAATGCTCCTTGTGTTATTCATCATGTACTTTTATTAATTGTCATTTTATTGCAGTGTTTGCAAAAAAGTTCAGCCACTTCTTCCATGTTTACCTTAAGCACATCTGATGTGCAAAGCTTCCATACTCTCCCAATGCAATTTTTTTTCTCGATACAACCAGGCTTTTCTGTGCCAGGGCTGGGCTGTGGGGAGTGTGGATGCTTCAGATCCCAGGAGGATCCTCTTATGATGCAACACCCCAGCTTGTGTTGCATGATTTAGTTCAGTAGCCCAGTTCCAGATGCTCTCTGACTGGTCACTGCAGTTGTGTGCTTGGTGGCAATGTGCTTGATTTGGGGCTGTGAGACAGGGCTTGGGGTGCTTAGTCAGTATTATCTGCTCTGTTTCACTCCTCTGGTTGGTTAGTTCCAAATGTATTTTGGATGCCTCATAATTCCAACAAGAAATTTATAGAAGAACGTCAGAAAATGTTCTTCTATAAATATATGAATATATATCCCCAGTATATAAATTACTGTGTTAGTATGACTGAGCTCCTGTGGCTGAGGTTGCAAATCATTTTCAGATGCCGTCAGCATCTTTTTTTTGGTGCTTTGTCTCTGTCCTCCCGTGACCATTGCTTGGAGAGCCATCTACACACTCAAAGGATTTGCTTTGAGGGGAGGGCTCAAATATCAAAGTGGAAAAAAAAGCATTCAAACCTAAAAGCTGACCATAAAGCCCAGCACATCATTTTCAGAATAACATTATTGTTACTCTGCTGACAAACTTCTTTTGAGGGCAGCAGCACAGTCCAGCACCACTTTAGATTTGTCTTGAAGCCGCACGTAACCAAAATAAATATATGGTTCCATAAGAAACTATGTTACATTCTTCCTCCGTGGTTCCAAGTGTAACTGTAAAGGAAGCACGAGTGCAGCCTGTCTGCCCTTGGGGAGGTGGAGGGAACCTCCTTCCACACACAGTTCCGTGGATTCACACCTGGCATTAATGAGCCAAGCAAGTGCAAGGAGGGTGGGTTTGTCTCCTCTCCTGATGTCCTTGTACAGGATGTGGAGGGTCCCTGTGGAGGTGCAGGCACGGGGACAGGCAGGGAGAGGCACCAAACAGGCTCTGGGGAGCAGCCACGTTGCAGGGAGGGCAGTGCATGGCTTTTGGACATGGTCCAGCTTGGAGTGAGTAACAGAAGCCCGGAGGGTTCCATGGCTCACGTGGATCTCTGGTGATTTATGCAGCTGGGTAGCAATGCCAGCAGCATCACCTGCAGTCACAGGGACTTGCTGCTGCATGGCATGAGCCTGCTCCCCACTGCATGTGAACAGGGCTATGCTGAGGAGCTGTGGCAAACCTGCACTTCTAGAGCTGGGCTTTAAAATTTGGAAGGGGATCACTGTGCTTCCTTGCCCCTAGAGGCATTGTGAAAATATATGGATCATTGTTTATTTCCAAAGGGCTTGGACACTCCAACTTTGAACAGGATAGAAAAACCCACAAAGGAACCCAGAGATCCTTGTGGAAGACAAACCTTGGCCTGCAGAGAGGAAAGGTCTGACTGTGTGGCTGGCACAGTGCAGAGGTGGACAAGGAAACACACAGCAAGAATAAACAGGCAGTGTTAGGACCTTGAGTTTTCTGAAGTTGTCAGTCTCAGTTTTAATCGAGCACAAATTGCTCAGTGCCATGCAGAAGGAACTGGATAATGTTCACTGCCCTGTACTCTATATGGGATTAAAACGGGCTTCTCCCTCACTTTTTGTCTAGAATACAGCAGCCACAGAGGTGAAAAAAGCTGGTAAGATGAAAGGACATTTTTCATGTCACAATGTTCTGAACAGAATTCTCTTGAATCCCAGGGTAATATTTGAAGTGAAATGGTTGCTGGGATCCTGGGCATCTGCTCTATTTTGATTAAATGCTGCCAACAGAAGTAGATGTTCAGGTATGGGGCTGCACATGCACAGGTGGTCTGTGCATCTGTGTGGTTACCTGCAGGATCCCTCCATATGCAGGCAAACCAGCACACCCAGCCAGTCTGTCAGAAGAAAATGTAAAAGACTTCTAAATTCCACCTAGACAGAATTTCCAGCTGGAAAAAAAGAGGAAGGATGTGTCTGGGGAAACCTGGCCATGTGCTATTCCTGCTTCTGGGTTCTTGTGCTGCCTCTGTACAGAGCAGTTTCTCCTTAAATACTCACCTAGTTAGATAGAGTCTTTGCACACCAGGAACAGAACATTCATCACTTGATTATCTGGTGGGTTATTTACTATTCATGACTCTTCGTATTCTTCTCTTTAAACCTTCCTAGCTATTTCAGACAAGAGAAAGTAATGTGAGAGTGTAGTTGTACAGAAGGGCTCGCTGCTCTTCTCATACCAGCACAGCTCATGTGGGCACAGTCAATTCCTGGAGCTGTGCCACTGGTTTCGTTGATGCACATTGCTTGAGGAAAAAAATAAGCTGTAACGAGAGTTCAGTCTGGCAGTTGCTTTTACTGCTTTTTATTGTAGTTGTGTGGTACAGTTCTTTGTCATTCTGTGTTTCCCTACTCTCTGCAGCAGCACGACTGCAAAACGCACGAAGGCAAAATGCTGCCAGCTGGGTGACCTGGCAGGTGGAGAGGGGGGAATAACGGAGGAGCTGGGAATCAGCGCTCAGCCCTTTGTACCCGCACCTGCATCTGTTCAAACCAGCCAGCACCTTCCTCCCGCTTCTCGCAGGAGTGGGGGCTGTGGGGGGCTCACCTGCCGCAGAGCCGGCTCAGCCCCACGCGCGGCGCGGCCGCCTCTAGAGGGCGGTGAGCAACCGAGGAACGCGATGGGTGATTCCCGAACTATGACAGCCTCCAGCATCCAGCTGCGACACCGCTGCTGCTTAGGGAAACGCAGCTTCGCTGCAGAAAGGTGCAGAGTCTAGCAAAGGGAGGTCTCTGTCCAGCTGAAGTGATAGAGGGGTTGAAGTGGATGAGTAATGTGCCAGAATTTGGTTCAGGAATTAGGATGAGTTTACAAACTGTTGTGAGATCGTTAGTTCTTAGAAATAGCAGAAAGCTTCATTTCTCTAACAGCATTGGTTTGTGCTGTCCCTTGAGGGAACCAATCCATAAGCACATTTAAAGCAGGGAAAAAAATCAAATCAGCCAGCACAAATTGCTCTGAACTCCAGGGTTTACCCTGCCAGCGTGCTCTGTTTGGCTTCCAGCACAGCACAGTCCTGCTGTGCCAGCCACGATCCTAGGCATGGCCTTGCCAGGAATGAGGGGACAGAACCTTCCTTATTGACATCATTCGGTGCAGGAATTGTCTCCATGGAGAAACAGCTTCCCAGCCCCACCTTTCACATGATTTCATCTCCCTTTACCTGCAGGTGAGGTAAGAAACTGGCAGTGAGGTTTCCTGCAGCATCCTGTGATGCTGTGAGTGGTCCACACGTGGCCCTGCCCAGCTTCCACCCCTCTGCATCTGACTGAGGAATATCAATATCCTTCATTTTCCCCCAGACTATTGTCATCATTTTGCTGATTAGTTGCTTTCTTTACTTCTTCCATATCTCTTCTCCTGATGCCAGATAAATGGAACTCTACCATACTTCTCAGTTCTGCAAGAAAATGACGAAAAGTTGTTTGAAATACACTGTGAGGTGAGGACAGAGTTTCAGGGCAGACACTTTTTTTCCTCCTTGATGGTATCTGAATTTGAGCTGCTGCTGCACATTCAGTGCTGGGCTCCCTGGCCGCGTTGGTGCCTGGCTCTGGAGGTGCAGGGTGTGTTCTGCAGCAGAGGTGCACACTTTGCTGCTCTGTGTGCTGTGGCACCAGGGTTCCTGGACCACAAAGAGTCTGTCTGAGGGATGACAGGGGACCTCAGCACACACGTCTTTGACCAGGCAGGCAGTGTGAAAACATCAACCCTCTTCCCCCCTAGCACAGAAAGATGGGGCTGGTTCCCAGTTTGTTATCTTTATGTTTAGCATTGACTCCAAGGAGCTGAGTTAGAGGGGATGGAAACACAATCTACTCATTTTCATTTCTGTGGTGCCAGTTGAGTCAGGACCAGGCTGACACTGGCCCAGAACTGTCACCATTTGCTTGGTACATGGAGACATCTGTGTGTTTTTGCTGCCCCTTGTCCATTAGCTCATGGACCACTGTGTCCATAGCTGGACAAAAGGTCCTGTTGCTTTCCTTGGCCATCTTCACTCCTCACGTCCATCTTGGGCTGGGAGCCAGTGGCATGGGCACCAGAGATAAGATATCTTTTATTTCCAACCTTCTGCATCAAAGCCAGCCTGCTAAGGGACATCTTGCCTTTCAGGAAGCTGTCCTTTTTAGGGACTTCTGCTTTGTTTTGTGAGAGCTTTTTATTGATTCATACATGTCATGACCCAGCCCCTATTGCAAGCACATAATGCCAACAAAAAGGACTTTTAAAAAGTACATATATAGAAACTTCTAGCAGGAAGCCTAACATTCCTGAAGAATGTTACTGTCTTCAGTGCTATTTTCTACCTTCACTTTGTGGGTTTTGTTTTTCCAACTCTATCTAGCTGCAAGGATTCATTTAAAATGGAAGTGACACAACAAAACCTACTCTGATAGCTTGCAGATTTAAAAATAGCTGGTTTAACATAGCTTTTCCTTCCAAGGTAGAATGTGCTTTCTATTGGAAAGCATTAACACACATTGTTAATATAGGGTCTCTTTTCCATAGTCTGTCTTGGATTGAGTCATTGCTCTCTGGCTCTGTGTATCTACATGCAAATAGATGGGAATTAGCTTGGTTTCTGAAATTGTCTCTTTTGTATTGACTGAAAATCTGGAAAGGTTGTTTTAAAATGTTTCCCATTCTCCAGACAAGATATGAATGTAAATGGAACAAAAGTGATGTTGGATGTTCTCCCTGTACCAATAATGTAGCTGTAAACTGCAGTGTTTTGATTAATCTGGTGGAATGTTGTTCCTCTTTCAGAGTGGTGTCAGAATTGGACCAGTTTTATCTGAAGAGTTTATTGTCTCAAGAAGTAAAAATAAATTGAAGTCACTGTAATTTGGAATATCTCAGTTTTTTATCTCAGAGACATATGATTCAGTATCAGCTGAGCACCTGGCTTGTGGAAAGCAGCTCTATATTTTGAAAAATACAGTTTTCAATTTGAAAAGACAAAAAACCACCCCTCTGGGATTATTTCTTAGAATTTTGGGGCAAACCTGGAAAAATATCCACTTCAGTGTTATGTTTATTTCGCATGCTAAACCCAAAACAGGACTGTTTCCAATGACACACTCAGTGTTTAGTGAAAATATGAAAAATCCCAGAAATCAGAATGCCTCAAGTCACAAGCCTTTACTCCATGCCAGATCAATCAAAACTTCCTGGGGACAGGTCTGCTGCTTTGGCCCTAACAGCTGCTGGACCCGGTGCTGTTCACGTTGGTTTGTGAGTGACAGATGTGTGATCCATGAGAGGAATCTGTGGCTGCTGGAAAGGGTGACACTCTGAAGGGGCTGGAAAGTGAAGTTCCCATGGGACAGCTTAGTGATGGAAGGAGGAGGCTCCTGTGGCTTGGACCACAGGGATGTAACAGCACTGCAGCACATTTTAGTGGGAGAAGGGAAGGATTGAGGGTTCGAGGCTGTCAAGCATGGTGTCTTCATTACTAAGACTTTACAGACAAGGTCTGACAACCCCAAATATAGTTTCCACAGGCAAGGGTGCTGGAGAGCAAGATTGCTCAACACTTACACAAGTGAACCCCTGCTGACTCCTGTGCTCTGAATCAGAACTTGTCTTCCTAAGAAAAACACTCAGCCAGCTCAACTGATTTGCAAACCAGTGTTGAAAGATTTACGGAAATTCTTGTGGCACCATGAGGGCAGGGGGGAGGCAAGGTTGGCTTTCTCTTGGATGGTAACAAAAGGAGCTTCATGTCTTGTGTCCTTATCTCCTACAATTTTCTTTTTCTTGTCTTTATAGTTGAGAGAAATCACATCATATTTGTTTATTCATTCATGGTTAAGACAGTAAAGACTCCTTCCAAACTCTTGGTTGCCCTACCTTAATTATATTGTAAGTATAATTAAACCACAGTGTTGTTGAGGATATCTGTTCCTTAGATGCTCTGCCAGTAGAGTAACCACCACATACCTTTTTCACTGTCTGACAAGCTTACTTGGCAGTCTTCATGAGAAGGTGTCAAATAGGTTTTACTAAATCGGAGTCAGTTTAGAGCAGGAAATTAAATGTTAACACTCTAACACACTATTCATTTTTATTAGTAGTACTTCTTATTTTGTTTTGTTTGTTTGCTTATTTGCTTGCTTTGTTTGTTGGTTGGGTGTTTTTTTTCCCCCGAGAGAAAATCCACACGTGCTGGTCAGAAGAAGTCCATGAAAGTAACAAATTACCCAGATCTGAGCCTGCACACCTCCCAGTCAGAGGAGATGATAATTTTGTGTATCAGTAAACATTTCTGAAATCTTTTAAGATTTTGTAGGAAGGATACAGCGATAAATTTTCAAATAGAAAATAACTTTTCTTAAAGGAAGAGCCTCAACCTTTCAGTAGGTCCAAAAGATGGAACAGAAGTGGCTGGAGCTTTGCTATAGCATCACTGATCGGTGGAGAGCATAAAAGAATATTTTGATGCCAGGTCTTAGACGTCATCTTGGAGCCAAAGAAGGTGACAACAGGGCTGCACTTCTACTTTTTCTGCCATCCTTCCCCCTCTCCCTCACTCTTGTGAGGTGCTGAGCTCTAGGTGGCTGAGACTAGGTGGCTGTTTCCCAGCCTTTCCCCTGTGCTGTGAAACACTGACACAGCTTTGCTGCCAGAACTCAGCTCTCTGTCATCAGCTTATTCCCAGTGTCCCAGCCCAGGCCTCCCACCAGCCACATCAGCACCAAGCAGGGAGGCACAGGGGAGCCCTGCAGAGATTCTGCTTGAAGAGCTTAAGAGAGGACCTGTAAAAAATCCCAAGAGGAGTAAATGCCTGTGAGTGCCACCTTGTGTCTTTCCAACAGAAGAAAGAGGAAGAAACAGAGTGCCTGGAAGTGCAGTAGCTGGTCAGCAGCACCTCGTGGTCTGAGGTACCCCATAAACCAATAATACCTTGTTGTTAGATTGTGCTTCTCTTTTTTCTTCCCTGGGATCCTGCTTGCTCATTTTAGACACATTAGTCAAGTACTGCTGTGTCCTTGGACTTCCAGCAGCAAACCACCACCTAAATGCCATAAAATGGACCACAGTCCAGTTCTTTTCCTGCAGCAGCATTTTCAGCTGTGTTTCAGCAGTCTGGTGTTGTTTGGCTCTGCTCTTTTGTTTCTGTTGCTCCTCTAGCACCCACAGAGCCCATTTGGACTTCTCTGTTACACCCTGCTGTGGAGAAGAGTCTCAACCTGCCTGGCACTGGTGTGGCTGCTCATGTGGCCAACACATTTGTGTATTTCTGCAGCATTTCTGCAGCTCTGCTCCAGGCCACATTCCCCTATCTGCCTGCACTGAGAGATGCTGTGGAAACACAGAATGCCTTGGGTTGGAAGGGACCTTAAATATCATCTGGTGCCAGCCCCCCTGCCAGTCTGTGGGTGGGGACACCTTTCCCTAGACCAGGTTGCTCAGAGCCCCATCCAGCCTGGCCTGGAACATCTCCAGGGATGGGGCACAAGTCCTTGCTTTGCCTCAGTTGGAATGAAGTCTTATTTCTCTCCAATCACTTTGATCAAGACAAATGAAATCAAAGTGTTTGCTCCCTGGTTGGCAATTTTTTCCCACATACTGCAAATTTCTTTTTACTGTCCATGGCTTGTAGGAAGAGTTTTTGGCAAGCCAAACTACTTTGAAAGCACTGTGCCTATCTATTTGGGGAATAAAATTACTGTGAATTAACTCTTAAGGGGCTCTGCACTGTTTAGGATTTTAAACCCCAAAAGAGGTCTACAAATGCTCTGCAAATCAATTAAAAGGGGCAAGAAAGAAGATAGACTTATTCTGGGGAGGCAAACAGGGAAAGAAGTTTTCTGGTACTGCCTAGGAAAGAGAAGCATCTCCACAGCTTGTGCTTTACAATTCAGTAACTTAACATTTCAGTAACAGAAACAAAGCATGTGAAAGCCTTAAGTCCTTGTCACTTGCTTTACAAAGCACACTCCTTTTCTAATCCTTAGCTTAGAGTGGTGTTGGTCTACTAAAACCAAATTAATTTCTTTCAGAAGATAATGCAGTTCTTCTGATATCCTCAAGAAATAAAGTTGAAAAAACCCAGTAATAACTCAGGACATCAGATTTCTGTATTGCAGTTTACAAAAGTGAGAGTTTAGAGGAATGGTGATTCTTCTGAAAACCCAGTCTGACAGAAAACTGTCTGAATCTTGAAATGAAATGAAAAAAAAGGAAAAAGAAAAACAGAACAAACCCCTAGACTTTTAATTATAACCTAATCATTTTGATCACAGCAATAAATATAACAAATGTGAGGCAAGTATGTGCGTGAGAGTGCAGGACAGAGAAAGGTTTAGGGCAAGGATCAGTGGAAAATCTTTAGAAATGATGTAAGAGAAAGCAAAGGCAGGGATTGGAGTTTGTAGCCTACACCAGAGACTATAAAAACTCTGAAAGAAAGCTGAACATTGAGGATAAGTTAGGAGGAAGAACATAGCAGGACCATTAAGGTTGGAATTGCTTGCATCCAATGCAAGGTAAGAGCAGTGAGGACAGAATGTTTTGGGGATGTTTTGTGTCATCTGCTCTCTTTACAGAAACTTTCTTCCCTTCTGTGTTTTCCTCTTTTTAATGTTTTCTTCAATTATTTTTGTATTAACAGACATGCACAAGGTATAAAGATGCCCAGATCTGATGGGAAAAGCACAACTACTTTTTCCAGTTTGGAATTAAGATAATAAGGTGCCTATCACTTAGGATTTTTGGTAGTAAAACTGCACTACAAATATTCAGTGGAAACTTATTTCCTTCAGTTAATCAGCCAGTATTTAAACAGAATGTGTCAGTGCATTTTACAACAGAGACAAATTACTTTTATGCTCTTGCAGTGCTTTGCAGTAAATTGCTGTCTGTTTATATTGTTATGGATTTTCCTTTTGTGTGAGTTATTGTCAAATGCATATTACTTCTTAAAATAAGCTGAGGCACTATGACAGAATAATTCTTTTGCACTACTAAATATCATATGTGGTAGACAAGTTTGCTGCATCTAACATATTGAAAAACAGGAGATAAATGATTTAGGAAAAGTCTTTAATTCATAGATCTGCAAAAGGGTTTTATTATATCCCCTGTTAGACAAATGTTGATCCAGATTCTGCTGCATTCCTGCAATAATAGTATAACTGGAAAATCATTCCTGCACTGATAATTATCTCTCATTATCCAGTGATCTGACTACTTCAGCTTTGCACCACTGTAACTGAAGGCAGGCTCTGATTCTCTGACAGTCATTGTAATTTCTCTGTTCTGAGTTCAAAACTATTTCACTGTTTTTTTTTTTTTCCTCCCACACTGAAGCTGTACGAGTAAATACATGCAAATAACATTTGGTTTAGATGTCCAGAGGCTACAGTAAAGTTCAGAATCCACTAATTTTTGAAGCACTAGCATGCAGTGCCCTTATCTTTCTTTACTTGGTTTTTCAATTTGAAATTATTGTCCTCTCATGGAGGGTGCAGAGCTGAAAGCTGAGGGGCTGAGAGGACATTTCGTGCCTCTGCCCACTGTTTAACTTAGGAAACTTCTAACTGCATTTATCTGTCTCTGCTCACATGTTTTCAAAATGCAGCTCAACCTACTTTTCCTGTAAAATATTTTGAACATTATGAGGAATAACAGACAAAAACCCCCAGCACAAACCAAGCAAATCTATAGTGTAAATGATGGGAAAACTGCAAAATATATCTGACTGGACCAGGCATTCTTCATTTTTTAATAAATACCTGCCCATCTGATTTCAGCAGATTAGGACTTTGTTTTCACTCTTTGAATGAATGACAAGTGCCTTTCTGGGCTTCTTAAAAACATCTTAAAACATCCAACAGTTGTTAAGAGCTCCCTTGTCAGCCCCTGACCAAGACTGCAAGTGCTTGCAGCTCTTTTCTTCTTACTTCCCTCAGAGAGACAGGTCACTCTCTAACTTACATTTGCAATGCTTCTTCCCCAAGACTTTTCTTCTTCAAGTGATACCATTGGTCAGAATGTTTAAGTGTTCATCCAGTAAATCAGTATCAGTGTTTGAATCTTGTTAAGAAATTCCAATGCCATTTTTGTCTCTTAAAAGCTTATCTTGAGGGATACTTTTATTATACTTTAAATGGTCTGGTTTTATATTGATAACCTATTTTGCTAATATATTCTTTATACCTGGTATGAAGATCTTCTATTTATTACTCCACTGCTGTTAGGAAAGAAAATGATTTTTCTAATATAGAAAACTACAATCTATTTCTTCATTTTTCTTGATGGAAAGGTTTCTTATTTTTGCTTTAAATGCTGAAGATGGCACTCTAACAATGAAAAGCTTTTGGCTCTTGTGCTAAAGATGGAGGAAAGCTGAATGTCAAGTTGTTAGAAATGTTAAGGAAAGTCAGCATGTTTAGTCAGTACATAAATAAATAGTGTAGGATTGAGAGTTTGTTGACAATGAGAAATAGTCTAATAATGCTTTGTTTTCCATTGTACATACCAGGAATACTGCAGCTCACTCAATTATCTTTTGAGGAAGGGTGCAAATAGGTTTTTCTCACTAAGAGGTATTTTCTTACACTTCATAGCATCCTTCTTTATTAATATCCTCTCAGCTTCTAGATGGGCTTCATCACTTCTGTTTCTCTCCTGCTTCATGGTCTCCTACTTTTATGGTGTATATGCAAGTTTGGGGGTTTTAATTTCTGAAATCTGTTGCTAAAAATGGATTTATTACACAGTGTAATAGTGTAAAAGTGTAGCCAGCTTTGCAAGATATCCAACCTGTGTCCTTCCTGCCCACTCTACAGAAAAGTGTCCTTGTTTGTCCTGTATGACTGTTTGGTTTCCTGCCCTGTTTTCTACAGAACAGATAAGAGCCACGACTGACTGGTTTTCCACAAGTTCCTGGCCACCCCGTCAGTTAATTTTGCTGCTGAACCATCCCTGTGTCTGTTCAGCAAAGGTGCCCTGGCAGGGCTGTGTTCATTTGTGCACTTCTTGAACTCCTCATGGCAAGCAGAGGGTCACCTTTGCACCCTTTCTTCCCACGATGTGAGTGCTGCTCCCACAGCCCCGCGTGGGCAGGAGCCAGCCAAGCCCTGCAGCCACCAAACCAGGACTGGATCTCTTCTCTCTGAGTGCAAGTGGTGGGAACTGCTGTGTGCTCCAGCATCTTCTGAGCCAAAGCACAGCTGTCAAACAGGCAGAGGTGACTGACGTGGTGATATGAGAACGTGTCAGGACCAAAGACTGGAATTCACGTTGCAGGGAATGCAATTATTGAAATGAAGGCTTTGGAAATCAGTGATGAATCTTGACTGCTTTGAGAAACCTTGAAGGAACTTAATTTTCAGGAATTGGAACGTGCTTGGCCTTGAAATACTGTCTGAGAAAAAGTTTTATTTGGGGCATAAAAATACCTAGTTATCTCAAAATAACTCTTAACATATGCCTCTTGCATAAGTTTATGAATTTAAAGTTCTCTCTGGTTCCACCACATGCAACCTACCTGTCTCTATCTACATAGGAAACTGGAAATAGAGGGAAATTTATATTGTAGAAGTTGTCAGTGTCTGTATCAAGTATAACAAAATATATGGCATTGTTTAAAAATCTACACCTACTGCAGAAAACACATTATTAATAACATAAAGGGTCTGATACTGGCAGCTTACATTTCATTTTGTCAGAAAAGTCCCATGCTTCAATGTCTGGCATCAGCATCTTTTAGAAAGCAGTATGTGAGAAATGTTCCATATCTCATCTGAGGGATGAGAACAAACACACAACTCTACCCTATTTTTGAGCTCTGCTTATTTTTTTTTTTTTTTTTCTGAGGGTGGGATCCTTTTCCTCAACATTTACATAATTACAAAATTGTGTCTGAGATACGCAGGGTCCTTCAGCAGTTCTGAAATCTCTAGGTCTGGTGATAGGGGCAGTATTTTTGGCTTTGTGGTGATACATATGATATGGGGATACCCTTTACAACTTTTAAAAGTAAGGCAAATCTGTCTCAACAGAAGCAGACTTTTTCTTAGAACTTCACACAAGCCATTTATGAGTTGTTTTGGTTTTT
>VXAC01008437.1:595224-629642 GCA_013399225.1 Rhipidura dahli | reverse complement strand
TTTTTTTTTTTTTTGGTAAGATTATCATCCATTATCATTCTTGTGGCCAAGGTGTTTTCCCATCGGCTGTGCAGTGCAAGCACAGCGAGGCCAATGCGAGTGCTTAATTTGATTAATCAATTCGATTAAGATAGGTAGCAGCAGTTAATATTTTATTTAGTGGTGCTGGAGCAGAACAGTTACTGGCTTGCAGACACAGCCCTGATTTCCCCCATCTGGCTGGAATCTGCACAGCCCCAGAGACCTTCCTGGCTCCCAGGTGATGAAGGCTCCCCAGAGCTATCCCGGTGTTAAAAGAGGAGCACTGGAGGCCAAAGAGGCACTGCCAGGAGCTTCCCAGTGTCTGTGGGACAGCCAAGCCTTGGCTCTGCATCAGGTCATTTTGGGAGCATCCAGGACAAAACCTGAAGGGCTTCTGGGCTCAGCCACAAGGTGCAAAAGCAAGGTGCTCGTTCGCAGGTGACCGGGGCACGTCCCGCGCTGGTGTGGCAGCAGCAAGCAGAGCACAGCCATCAATACCCACTGGCAGCTGGAGTGAAGGATTGCAGTGCAAGGCGTGATGTCTTGCCTCGGTTCTCTTGCTAACAGGCCAGTAAGAAAAATAAGGCCCTTGTGATTTATGCTTGCAGAGTAATCTCCACAGTAATGTGAAATATTGCAGTTCAAATGGGTGAGAACAATGATGGCTGTTACCGGTTTTGACAGGCAATGGGTTTGGAGCTGGGTGATGAATTGCATTCTGTCTGGTGTTTGTTCAGCCCACTTATCTTCAGGATGTCATTTTGGGTTTTGTTTTTTTTCTTTAAAAGAAAAACATCTTTAAAGTCCTTTGGTTTGATGTTGGAGACTTAACAGTTTCTGTTTGGTGAAGCGTTTTGCCTTCTTGTGATCTTTCCTTGGAAAATGGCTCTGCACAGATTCCTAAGTAAAAGTTTTGTATGTTTATCCTGCTTTGATAAGGTAGAATACTGTTCTTTCTTTTATCTTTAATTTTATTTTAATTGGACCTGCAACAAAGATACCTAATTATATGAGGAATTTTGGTTTTGACACATTTCAAGCTGAAGTATCACTAAGACACATAAATAAGTCTGAATTTCAGACTTGCAATTAAATTTAGAGAAGGGTAAACCATATTTTATGTCAGATAACACCAGACCCTGAGATACTAAAGACATGGAATTATACACCAATCCCTTGACCTAGCTCAGTGAAGCTGGTGGTGAGGAATTTTCTGGAAGGATGGAATTTCAATACATATAATAATAGAGTATCTTGAAAAGCTTGTCAGAGTTTTGCTTATTCTCTTTCAGTAACAAATACTGTCCAGCCTCAAAGTCTCTCTTGGAATGTGTCAGGGTAAGATATGGGTGGGGTGAAGCAACAGCCAGTGCGTGGCTGGGAAAGCCCCTTTTTGGCCAGAGGGCTCTGCTTGGCCAACTGCAACAAATGAGCTCAAGGAGAAATACCAAAAACTGCTTTTAACAACTAAGGTCCTATGACATGGCTGAAGGTGGTAAAATTAAGTCCCAGACCTGCAGAATAAAGTGTGATTTTAATTGTATTTACATAGTGCTCACTGCATCATTAGTTTTGCAAATGCTGTTCTAAAGCTGAACTGCTCCACTGCAATAACCCTGCCTCTCTCTCCTGCCTTGGTCCCACTGCTGCATGAAAATCAGTACAACAGGATCTTGCTGGACTCCAGTTTTGCTCCCCTTTCAGTCAGTGACACCACCTCTAGCTGCTTACTGCTTTGGGAAGTAGAGCCAAGCTTTGAGTCCTTACAATTTCCTCTGCTTCTCATTTCACTGGCATCGAGTTCTGACCAGTTAATCAAATGTCTTTAGTGTTGCAGGTGCCTCAGTGTTTATTTTCATTAGTGTAGCAGTTGCTATTTTTAGCTCTTTAGTCTTTGGGTTGAATGAATACCAGCACAGATCTTTAACCATAATAAACATATGTTTTTAACCTTGCCAATTATTTTTAAATCTCCGTATCTAAATAATCAGGATGTGGTTACCTGTGAAGGTAGTAGACTGCTACTTCAAATTTCAATGCACACCCACATACAAAAATATACATTGTAGAGGGTTGCAGCTTTGAAAACACCCAGGCAGCCCCCTGTGTTTATGCCAAGCAATGGCTGTTGCTGTGGGACCCAGAGGCAGTGGCGCCGCCTGGCTCAGTGCATTGACTTTGATCCCAGTGAACTAAGACTGCCTCACCCTGCAGAGTAACCAGCAACTTTCTTCCTGACCATCCCTTATGGACAATAGTAACAATAATAATGTATGTATAGATATATATTCATATGCTCTTTATGTTTCTGCTTTTGCCAAGTGGAGGCTCAGCAAAGAATGCCAGAATCAGACTTGAGTTGTACACTGGGGCAGGACCTGGAGACAGAGAAATCAGCAAATTAGCAGATGCCTTTGGCAGAAAGCCCCAGCCTAGCTGCTATTAGCATCACCTGAAACATTCCCACCCCGGGGTATGGAGGCACATCAGGCTTTAAGATCCAGATCCAAACGAGGGCTTAAACAGTGTGGGCTAAACCCATGGCCAGAGAGAGCCCCTGCAGCAAGCACCTTCCCCACCCCGAGCCTCCCAAAACTCCCTGCGTGATTTAAAGGCTTGGTAGGCTTCTGCAGCTGTGACACATGGTCAGACCACCAGGCTGAGCAACACATCCCCATGCAAGCTTTTCCCACGTGCGTGAATAATTTCATTGCAGGATCCCATTGGAAGTTGTGGCTCCCACTAGGTCCTGCTGAGAACTAACAAGATGCAGCCTTGCCTTCAAAATGCTACTGGAGGGGCATATGGCTTCTGTCACAGCTTTAAGCACCTCTCCAGCATGTGAGGAGGTCAGGGTCAGCCTGGGTGGCTACAAGGTAGAGTCTCTCTGCTTACAAGTGAGCATTCAGTTCATCTGGTTTTAAGGCAATTTTGTATTCCTCACTGCTGCTGCTGCAAGGATTGCATCACCATGCAGAAAGGAATCAAAAGATTTGCAGGGCTGTATAGGAGCAGAGGGGGGAGCTGATTCTGCATGTGAAGGTGAAAAGCATTCTACTGGCATTATCTGGTTGCTGGGTCTTGTGCAGTGACTGTCAGATACAACTTATTAACACCCATGGGGAGACTCTGCCTTTGTTTTTACTTCTTCAAGACCTGTGGAGCAAGGTTCCTCAGGGATGCAGCTGTGGAGTCATTAATAGATTGTTCTCCTTTGCAGATGCTGCAGTTCCAGCTCGTGGTGGTGCATTTGGCCCTTGTGATTGCCCTGCTGTGGTGGAACTCCAGCTCTGTGCTCCTCGCAGAGGCAGCTCCAGAGGTAGGTGAAGGTTTCTGGAGGTTGTCACACAACTGCTCTTCCTTGGCTGTTTTTAGCCACAGAGTGAGGAACACACTGGAGTATCCAAATGCTGCTGGAAGGTAAAGGACAAGTATTGACTCTGTAAGGGCTGAGGAGGAGCCTCAATAAGAGAGAGATGCAAATTGCAAGGCTCTAGGGGGACAGATAGAATGAGGTCTCACCCAAATTCTCACAGCCTCTCCTGAAACACCAGGGGATTTCCTGTGTGTTAAAACATTGTCCAGTGGATAGAGAACTTCCTGAAGAGGGGAAGGAGGGGATGGCAGGGGGGAAAGCAAACTCCTCTAACACTGAAGGGAAAGTTTAATTCTTCTCCTTAAAGACAGATAATCGCATGAGAAAGTTGCAGCTTTCAGAAACCATAAGGAGATGCCTGAGAGATCACCTGCATGGAAGTTACAAATTATAGGAGACTGACTAGACCAGGAGAGGAAAGGAGCAAATCACTTGCCTAAGCTTGCAAAGAGGAAATGGGAGAGTTGTCTCATGTTTCACCCAGAATGATAGGTAGGGGTTGCACCTGAAACTACTTTTACTGCATTCCCTATTTTTATGTCAATTTGACATAAGGCAGATTTGGCAGGAAAGGTATTTGTGTAAAGGTTTCATGCCATTAAAAAAAAAAAAAAAAAGAAGACGGTATCTAAAAGTTTACTCAAAGTAGCACTGTTTGGCCCTAGGGTTTTTACAAAGGTTTCAAGATCAACTTAAACATTAGATGGCTCCTGAAAAATATGGATGGATGGATCTTTCTACCTTGCTCCCTGTCTTCCCATAAGCATGACCTGATTATACAAAAGTGCTGCAGTAGCTGCTGTTCTGGTGCCACAGAGACCTGGTATCCTCCCTCTATCAGGCATAGATTTTTGTGAAAAGAATATAAGAACAGAACATCTTTGCAGACCTCTAGATCTAGAGACTTGCACTGGACCAGGGCATGTTTTAGCTGCTGATGGGCCATAATTTTTCTTTGAACCAGTTTAAAAACTCAGTATCCATGACATCCTTTGGCAACACATTCCCCTTCATCTGTGTGATGTATTTAAAAAGTAACTCCTTATATTTTTTTTAAATCCACCATCTGGTGACTTCACTGGGTGGACCGGGAAGCTCGTTCTCTCGAGGAAAAACTTTCTAGTTTTTATTCATTTCATTGCTGTTCCTAAGTTTGCAAACCCTCCACTGTACCACCTACACCCACTCTCATCTCTGAGTATCTGTGAAGTTGTATTTTGTTCAGTGGTTCACCAGAGAAAAGCTGTTTTCTACTTCTGACTATCATTTTAGCTCTCACTTTACTTCTTATAATTACATTATAACTTTTGAAGACAATGTAAGTGGGATTTCAAGGTATTCAAAAGTAGAGGCAATTTTTGCCCTTCTAGTTTCAAGTGTTACTGTAGATATTTATCCCCACTAACCAGAAGGAAGAGTTCAGTCTTCTTTAAAGGCATCATTTGGTTGCAAACCTCTATGAAAGTTTTATAACTCTGAAGGAGAACAGAAAGGACTGTTCTGTGTACTTGAGGCTCACAAAAAACAGTCAGAGGACAATGTGAGATGCTTTACAAGGTATCCACAGTACTGCACCATTGGTGTGGTCATGGTGGTCCTGTGCTCCTCCTCATATAAAGGTCCCAGTTTCATGCACTACATCACTGCTTATCCCACCCATCAGCAGTGGGAAACATCCCCACCACAACTGCAGTAGGCAAGGATATTGCATCGCCCATGTGATGCCTTCCTTCACATGTGTGCTAAACCCACCACGTATGAGTAACAAAGAGAGTGGTGGGCTTTTAAAGGTAGAATAAAACCTGTTTGATTGTGTAAGATGTTTCTGTCTAATTCTGTGAAAATCAAGTGGAGCAAGAAGGCACATTTCATTCAAAGACACAATGATTTGGGCTTGCTTTTGCAGAGTAGTTGCCCTCTATTTTCCTGTTATATACAAAACAACTATTTCACTTTGATTTGTTTCATTTCTTTCTCAATAGACCCCAATATTCTCAGTTATTTTTATAGCAAAGTTTGGTTCTGAAGTGGTGCTAAGCCTAGTTTTGTAATTAAGGTTCAAACTGTTGTGTCAATACAACAGTGTTCTTTCCTCCTCCCCATGTAGTGTTAATGCATAATTTCTTTGAAAGTCAGTACTAAGAAAGTTTATTTTGGAACATGTTTTACTTAACAATTAATTTGTCAGATATGGATGGAAACTTCTGTAGAAGTTTTCACTACTATTTATCAGCATTCATTTAAAAAACAAAAATCAGTTTCCTGAAAACTATCAGGATGGATACTGGAGTTGGGCATTGCTGATTACATTTTTTGGAAGGATTAAATTATTCAGCTCATGATGTGAGTGATACTAATCACAGTGCTGATATAGTGGGATGACCTGCAGAAATAGGCTTTGTGAAGTAACAAATTTTAATATTTCTTGCATTAATAATGAAAGCAAGTTCAGTTGTATATAAAAAAAAATTCCAGGCTTTGACAGCAAAATCCTGTGGGTGTAAAAAGGCCACATTTCAGAGAAGGAACTTTGTTTTAAAATATCATCCCAATTTCAGTGTCCTGGTAGGTCTGCATTTACAGGACTGCTGCTATGACACCTGAAATGGTTCTTTTCTGGGACTCAAGCAGACAGCAGACTGAAATTTTACTGCTTTCTTTTGCAGCCTCTGGATCCTTCTGCTGCTCTGGGTGTGGGAGCACATCCCATTGCCAGTGAGGAGAAGGCAGCCACCAACCTGGCAGCCAGACTGTTCCTTCTTGATGACTTGGTGTCTCTGGAGAATGAGGTGACCGAGACCAAGAAGAAAAGAAGCTTCTCAGAATTTGGGTCCCCAATTGACAGAATTTCTTCAAGCTCTGTGGATACTAAAGGCAAACAGAGGTAAACTCTTAAATGCTCCTGCCGGTGAGAAAGTTGGAGGAAGGCTTTTTGGTAGGTGTTCTGGACACTGATGGGTTAGCTTCAGCCCCCAGCAGGTTTGATGGTCAGGTGTGAGATGCCTCTGATCAGAAAACGTCCAAAGTGTGTGTCACCCTTCAGCTGTGAGTATAATACATGTACTAGTTCATTTATCCCTGCAGTGCTCCACAGCTACCAGACAACATTCAAGTATGTGTGATTTTCCAGGACACTTCTTTCCACTGCTGTGAGCTAACATTCCGTTTAAAGCTACATTTCTGATCATGAGCTTATTTCAAGCAAAAAAATCTGCCTGGGGTTCAAAGCAAACTGGCAGGGCTGGGTGCTCCTGAGACTGGGATGGAAAGTGTGGTGGAGAACACGTTTTGAACAGAAAGATGAAGGACACATCATGAAAATGGGCAGGCAGACCGGAGAATGGGCTTCAAGACCTCCATCAGCTTTGGATAAATCAGGGTTTAATCAATACAGCAATACCTTCACAGCATGTCTTTGAAGATAAACATGTTTGTGACAGGGCTAAGCAGTGAATGAGGCTCGATGTGGCTGGGGAGAGACAGTGGGTTTGGGGTAAAGCTGTAGGGGCTGTTCCCTGTGTCTGAGAGCGCTTCCCTGTCTTGTTCTGCTCTTCTGGTAACTGTCTTCTCTTGGATGGAATCCCTGATGCCACAAAGTATTTAATAACATGCTTAAAGCTTAATCTGGAAATGGAAAGTATTCGCAAGAGCCAGTCAATAATACAAGTACTTTTTTTCAAACAAAGTTTTGCAATATTTTCTTGTTGTTTTTCCATTTATCCACCCAGTCTGCCACTAGGACTGTTTGGCTGCAGCCAAAAGTGATAAAATACAAAATTCTTAAAACCTTAAGTAGAATTATTCTGTTCTGCCTGCCTCTTCAAGATATCAAAATCAGCTCACTCTTCATTTGCTTTTTAGCATGTTTTCCCTTTCCAGGCAAAGAAATGAAAGGTCATTTTTGAAGCTATGTTTTTTGCAAAGGTACATGGTATTCCCAATTTTTCTCATGTTTTTGGATGGAAATCTTTCATTCTATGTGCAGTACAAGGGAAAAACTGAACAAAGAAACAAACAAAATCCCCAAAACAACAACAAAAAGCAAACAAAGGGAAATTGTGAAAAACAACTTGTCTCTGAATAATGAGCTAATGAAAATGAGTGACACACTGCACAAAATTCCCCCTTTCTCAGCAGCATCCACACAGTTTGCAGTTTTGCATTGGGATTATCACTTTGGGGGAGCTGCTTGGCTTTTAAGTTTGGGGTTGAGCCATTTCTTAGAACCATCTGAGCTGCCTTGATTACTGTGGTGATAGTCTGATACCACCGCCAGCATGGAGTGCAGATCAGACGGATGCTATGAAAGAATAAAAAGGCTTTTGATAGAAAAGTACCTTTAGATAGAAGCAGGCAAAGGCTGCTGCACTTAGATGAGTAAAACAGAGGACTGAGCACCCTGCCACAGTTCTTCAGCCGGTAGGTAACAGCTCATTCCTGTGCGAGCTGAGCCAGGTGCCTTCAGAGACCAGGAAATCAATTTGTGAAAGCTGACACATAGATTGAGCCCCCCGAACCAATGCAGTGAGGGCAGTGCCTGGCACAAAGCAGCAGCCTTTGGAAAAGAGCAGATCAAAGGTGAGCCCACTTAGCAGCTTGTTCCGACACCCACCGATTACAGGGGAGCCCAGATCCTGGTGCGGCACCAACATCGGTTTGTAACACTTCGAAAGGCATGGGGAAAACGTGCTGGAAGGCAGGAGAGGTAGAAAGATCCACAAGCAGACAGAGAGAAGGAAACTCCGGGAATGTTAGACAGGGCTGTTTTAAGTAGAAAAAGTCACTTTGTGCCCCGTAAGCGGCGGCAGGGAGACGCTGCGCTGCGGAGGCTGCTCCGGTGGCGGGGCTGTCGTGGCGCGGCGCGGCCGCAAGAGGGGACGCTCGGCTGCGCTCTCCCGGCACCTCTGCAGCATCCCGGCACCGCTGTAGCATCCCCTCCCTCCTCTGAGCACAGACCCGACCGACGCCCAGCTCCCGGGGCAGAAACACCGCCCCGCCCAGCCATCCCATCCCATTCCAGTCCGGGGAGTTAATTCCCCTTTTCTCCAGGCAGGCGCAGGGTGGCTCTGACAGCCCAAGTGTCCCGCCTGCCACCTTTGTGCCTCCGCCTGGGGCCGGGGGGAACAGTGCTGCCCTTGGGGCAACAGGCTGGGCATCCTGGCTTTCTTCCCCTTTGCCTTCCCTAGGGCTCGGTGCAGCGCTGCTGGCTGAGTTGGTGCCCGGGGAAGGGACAGGCCAAACAAATGGCTCCCCTTCCCCTGTGATGTTCTGTAACCGCTCCAGAGTGACTGATGGGGTGCTCCCCTCATACGGAACACACCACCAATCCCCATTCCCTGACCTCATCCGAAAGGCAGCTAGAAAAGAGTCGCTGGGGCTGTGGATGCTGAGTCTGGACTGCAGCCCGTGCCCGGGAGGTGCGAGGGAAGGAGATGCTCACATGAGACCAAGGACTGCACGGTGCTGGGTGGGGCGTGCACAGCCCCAGGGCCCCAGGGTGAAGGGAGCATTACAGTGCTGGCACAAAGTTAGACTTGAGTGCACCACAGCGTTCTCTCCCGCTTGTTACTTCGCAGTTGCCAGCTTACAGAACAAAATTTATTTTTATTTATGTTCCTCGACAAGGACCGATAAAGAATTAATCTTCCAGGGCTTCTCTTGGCAAGTATTACTGAGGGCAAAAGTTGAGGTTATTCTCAGCTGCAGGAAATCTTGCCATTTCCACAATGAATTGAGAAAAAAAAAAAAAAAAGGCTGGTGGAAAAAATGCTTCAAAAATGCTTAATTAAGATGGGAAAGCTTATTGTTTTATATGAAAAGAACTGCAAAAAACACTTCTGCATAGAAATTCTTTCACACATTCCTCATGCCCTTATTCATCAAATTGTCAGGAAATTTACCATATAGAGGGAGGAAAAAACTGACCCCAAAACCTTCCCCTTTTCAATCTCATCAAGTGACTACTACTATACAATTTTGATGAACAGTACATTACCAGAGAACCTATAGGAAAAGCCAGCTAAGGTTTCTCTGACTTGTCCCCTCTTTTACTTCGTGATACTTTCTATTTCCTTGCTTATCTTAGCCCCATCTGGCCCTGGGGCTTTCAAAGACCCAGGCAGTGGGTCACCTGCAGTATGTGATACTGTGCAGGAAACAATTCCCCTTTATAAATGCAGTGTACCACCTTTCTTTTATGAATAGCAGTTAACCTGTGAAGTTAGTTTGCTGCCAAATAAAAATAGGGATAGTAGATCAAGCTCAGCCAGTCTGTAAAACAGCTGCAACTGCAGCCTTTTGTAAGACAAGTGCAGCATCTTATTTTTAAACACTCACATGTTTGGCTGTTCCTGCACCACCATTCTATCTGAACAATAAGGTGTCAGTGGGACGAATGGAGGAATCAAACTTGCAGTAACATTTTGATTATTCTTAGATGTCTTTTCCCAATTTTTCCCCCTCCCTCTCTGCTCTTTTTCCTTGTGCAGGAAAGTGCTTGAGCTGCCTAAGAGAAGGTTTGGAGTTCCTCTGGACCGTATTGGAGTGAGCCACCTTGGCAACACCAGGGGTTAGCAGTTCCTGCAGGTAAGCCAAAGTATTCCAGGTGTGGACAGGCTTGGAGAACCCACCTGTTCTCTGTTGCTGGAGGTACTCAGTTTTGCCAGCAGGCTCAGGAAGAGTGGCTAGGGAATGATGGCTTCTACATGAAATGCCCTAATTTACCACTGAGTACTTCTCTACAAGCAAACAAATATTCCAAACATTTTAATCTCCTCTAGTCAACCTTACAGTGTGTTTGGCCAAGCCTTGCATTTCAGACATTGGAAAATGTAATACTTACTGCTTTCTTTTTTTGCCTACAGGTGCTTCTATTCTGAATGAGTGATGCTGTGTTGGAAACATGACAGAGATCTGGAAGATGCCTCACAGCATGTCTTGTCTTTGCCTAATGATACAGCACTGAAGGAATTGACCTCCTCCAAAATCTGTTTCAAGTTGCATTTTACAAACGTTGCATTTACAAATAATAACATATTCAGTTCATCAGGTCAGAATGCTCTCATAGCTGTGCACAGTGTCACTGATAGGAGGGAACAGAGAATATGTACATATTTTTATTGCATGGCATTTTTCTATTAAACTTGCAGAAGTTTATTATCCTAGCCAGGACTGAGATTTTTTGGATAGAAAATAAAACTTCCAGAGATGCCAACAGCAGTCCATGAAGAGCAGACCGTTTGCTTTGCACATTTCTTTCTGGTGGGGAGCTGTTTGGTAGATGAAGGGAGGATATAACAGTTGTGGGACAAAGCTAGAATGCATTTGATCTGTTTGGAAGGAGATGTTTTCTGCCTTCACTGGGAGTTAGTCTGAATAAGAACAGTGACAAGACCTTAGTATTTGTCCGGATGTTTCGAGTAATCTCTCTCTTATCT
Source organism: Rhipidura dahli (assembly GCA_013399225.1). Lineage (NCBI taxonomy): Eukaryota > Metazoa > Chordata > Aves > Passeriformes > Rhipiduridae > Rhipidura > Rhipidura dahli. The sequence goes on along the minus strand of VXAC01008437.1, from coordinate 618,809 downwards.
CTGCACCATATTTAGACATGTTTTCATCATATGGCACATCCTGAAATGTGGTGAGACTTGTAGTTGATGAATACACTTCACTGCTCCCTATGCATAGCATAGGATAGCGTCCAAATATGAAGTCATCTGCTTCCAAGGCCATCTGCATCATTTGTCTTATTTTAGCCTCTTGATGTGTGCACAGGGCATAGTCAGGATCCAGCTCTAAAAGTTCAAGTATTTCTCACTCTGGCAAAATGTAAACTTGTCCTCTCCACTTCATTTCAGAGTAAAACAGGTTATCTTAAATCCTCTTTCATCCTTTTCACTTCTTTCCAGATTATAAAATATAGCTGAGAAGAGCTGTCTGCTGACATCTCAATGCTCAGATTCCTAGCTGATGTTTTCTAAACCTCACATAGTCGCTCCTTCTTGGACTTTGGTCCATGTCAGCTAAATTCCTTGGATTGCTATTCTTGGGTATAAACCATCCTTAGCATTGCAAAAGAAGATCCATTGAGAAAGGGATTATGTAGGATTAAGGAAGAAAAAAACTTATTCTTGCCAAACAGCCTGTGTTAGGCAGGGAGTAATGCTGGAGATGGGAATTAAGTGTTAATTTCCTGATCTTCTATGAGGCACAAAACACCTGGCCATCAGCTAGCAAAGTGGGGGGAAATAGAGCCAGCTTCAAAACAAAACAAACAAACAAACAAAAAGTAGTTGGGAAATCAATGAGACTAAAGAGCTGTTGTGAGTGCTGGGGCTTTGGAACAATTGCCCTGGTTCAGCCATGGTGGGAGGTGAGGCTCCTGCTCAGAAGGGCAGGTAACATCTAATTCCTGTGCTCAGACACAACAGGGGCCTTTCCCATTTTCCTCCTTGCCTACAGCCCTGCCCAGAGACCAAGACTGGCCCAGGCACAGAAAATTTGCAAGAAACTTCAATTTTCTTGACATCTTTAATATAGGCTGATGCTACTGAGAGCAGCTGCACGAACCAGTGACTCACATCAACAGGTGTCCCTATCTTTGCCATCTGCCAGAGCACTCCAGCTGAGTTAGGAGATCATTCCCCTTTTGGTGGGTGAGCTGTCAGTGCTTGCATGTGAGGCGAAGCGCTGCAGATGCTTTCCAGACCAAGCTCTCAAAAGTTAGAGAAAAAAAGGAAGGCCTGTAAGCCCAAATGTGATGATCTTGGGCTTTGGCTTCCTGCTTTTCTCCTGGTGCCACTGCTAATTTTCTGCCTTTAAGCCTCCAGGTGAAGGGCCTAAGGACTGGATTGAGTGGGTGTATGTAGACTGACTGACTCAAGACAAGAATTTCAGTCCATGCTAGAAGCAAGCCTGCAAACACAGTCCCTGGCAGTCCTCTACAGTGCACTGCCACCATCCACCCTGAGCCTGCCCTGCAGTTTAGGGAACATTTATCTTCTTGCACTGAGCTCATCCAGACAGGCTGCAGATAATCTGCTTGCAGGGCAGCCATGTGTACCAGGCATGGGCAGATTATGGAAGGACCTGACCACTCAAACAGCTGTCAGGCAAAAGAACCATGGACAGAGTCAGTGCGTGACATATTTTGGGAGACTGAGACCAGAGGAATCTGATGCTAACACAGCAGCTTTGCAAAGGCACAGCTGGATCATAGAAGCATTTAACATTTGGCAGGTATTAGCCTGGGCTTCCAAAAAAAGAGGGGTTTTAAAAGCTGAAAGTTGTGTGCAGAAATGCCCTTCATCTGAAAGCAAATGTGGAAGAAAAGCAGGACAGAGGGGTCTGTGGTGGTGGTGGTAGAACTGGGAGCTGGAAGCTTCTGTCCTGCTCCAGCCTCACTGTGTGGATTTCCTGGGAAAAAGCAACAGTCTTTCCATTCCTCTGCCTCGTCCATCACTGAGCACCCTGAGACTTCCTGTGGCTCAAGCAGCTCTCTTTGAAGTCTATAAATTGGTGAGTGCTGTTTCAAATATGATGATGTCTGAAAGGCTAAACACCACAATTTTTTTTGTAGACAACATTGGATGACTCCAGCCATTGTGCACAGCATGGAGATCAGCAAATGTGAAATGATGATGTTCTGCAGCATCTGTTGCACACCAGACTTGCCCTGTGCTGCCTGGATTTGCAAATCCGTTCAGATGCCCGTGAGGATTTTCTTCTAATAAATCCACATGGTCTAATAGGGAAATCCCTTTAATTATTGCCTGTGGGTCATTAACTTTAGCAAGAGTGACTGCCCAAGCATGGGTAAGGTGTGAGCAGCTGCTCTGTGGAGGAGAAGGGTTTCTGTTCTGTGTGTTTAGGAGAAAGGACAGCACCCCCACAGTGACATGTAGAGGGCAAGCCTGGGGGGAACAACACCAGCTCTGCTTCTAATTAGTTAATAAATTGCATTCAATACATGCTGACCTCTGCAGCAGAAGCAGCTAATGCAGCAGCACAGAGTGCCTGTCAGGAAATACGGAGTAGTTTGGGTACCACAAGCATTTAAATAACTGTGCTGATAGGATGTAGCAGAAAATCACTGTGAAGCAGCACGATGCATGGCACTCCAGGGAATTCCTGTCTAGGGCCAGAGCAAGCTGTTAAATATCCACAGACGCTGTATTCCTTTTCCTGACTCGCTGATGAGTTGTCACACCGGGGCAGGAAGGCATGGCTACAGCAAACAGGTGACAGACGGAGCCTGCTGCTCTGGCCTTTCCTTGCACTGGGATTTCCTGCAAACTGAAATCATCTGAGCTCAACACCAGCTTGAGGCACTCAGTGCAACTCTTGAAACACATCTCCCTTTCAGCTGGAGCACCAAACCCTTAAAGAAAGAGAGAGACTGTTCTTGTCCATAGGGTATAATTTTTTCCTGGGTTTGGTGCCAGTGTGAGGGAGTGTGAAAGCCTGCTCCCGTGTACCTTTTCACTCACACAAAAGCAACAGAAAATGGGAAATGTGTTCTGAATCACCACCAAGGAAATAACAAACAATTAATGGTAACAGGAAACTGTATTTTGCATGTCATTAGGCTTCACTGATACAATCAAGCAAGCTGGCTTTATTCCCTAGATGCTGGCTTTGGCCTGCAACAAGATGAATAGGTCTCCTGTTAATGAAGTACATGCAAGGTACTGCTGTGGTAAGTGTGTGCTTCTTGCCAGAGCCCAAGGCAATGAGTGTAGGATGGCAATTACAGCTTTGGAAGAGGTAATGTTTGGAAGAATATGTAATATGCAAGCTACAGTTAAATCACATGGCTCAACAGAGCTGGAGAGAAAGTTCAGTGCTAGTCAAAATCATTCCACACATTCACTGTGGCTACCAGTTCCTGCTTTCATTTATGCTGTTGGAAACCTCAAAATTACCATCAGGGTTTATTTTGAATTTACATTTTTGGGAACGAGGTCCTTTGTTTTTGTAAATAAATGTGGATAATGTGACTTGAGATGAATATATATAGAAATCACTGATGGATTGTGACCTTTTCCTTTTGGACAGGGCCAGATATAATTCTGCAGTAGAAAAGGCCAGCTAGCACCTGCATTGACCAGCCAGATGAACCAAAAATCTCTGCTCAAAACATCTTTTTGGGGTGAGTAGGTAAAAACCAGTGGGTCTGGTCCAGTCCAATAAAGACAGTAATCCCATACATATCAGTGAAAAAGACCCAGCTCTCATTCCTGATCCTGGCCAAAAGGAAGGGTCTGTTTCTCAGGCACATTAAAACCCTAGGTGTTTAATGGGAGCCTTTTTTCCATTGTGAACTCCACATGAACCATTAAGGTAACAAGAGCTGACATCAAGGGAAATGTGCTGCCCTTCGGGCCCCTGCAGGGGCAGAGAAAGCAAACAACCCGTGCTTCTGTGCAACAGAAAATCTTTATTGGAATGGTATCCAAAGGATCCGGAGCTCTGTGCCTGCCCTCCCCATGCACACTCCGGGACACGGCCAGGAGCAGCTCTGGCTCAGCAAGCCAGGCAGGCAGCCCTGAGCCCTTCACATCCCACCCAGCCTGCCCTCCTGTCCCAACTGCGGCCCCCAGGGCAGCACCGACCTGCCCAGGAGGTGACAGCAAACCCAGACACCACTGAGAGCGACGTCCGCAGGTGTGGGCAGAGCCCCAAGCCCAAGGAAGCTGCGTTAGTGTTCGGTGCCTCGGGGCACCTGGTAAGAAGGGAGAGAGTGTACAGCGGCAGCAGCCTGGATGGCACACACAGGACAGCACAGAGAGTCGGGAAGCATCTTCTGAGTAGAAGACTGTGGTAGGTTAAACCTGGAAGGAAGGAACAGTAGAGAGTGGCAGTGGGCTGCCAGCTCCTGTCACGGTCCCTGTTAGACTCGGCTGTGGTGCAGTCATGGAGGATGGCATCCGAATTAGCAGCACGGTGAGAGAACAGAACAAACTTCTAACACATTAATACCCAGCAAGGCAGTTTGGGGAAGGGCTCATCTTCATCTTCCAGTCCTGACAAGCCTTCAGATGCAGTATTTCCAAAAGCAGGCTGTGAAGGGATATGAAAGAAACATGTCAGCATACAACGGACTCTTCCCAGCTTCCCACTCTAGCCCTGGAGAAGGTCTCAAAAGACCCATGTCTCGAGAGAGCTGGGGCATGGAGCCAGAATTGTGCTTTCAGGACACATCTCAATACCCAGCTTTGAGTTCATATTACACTTCCAGAAGGTGTTTCTTTTAGCTGCTCATAGGGTAAACATGTGGTCTAAAAGTTGTCTTCGTGCTGCTTGATTTAAAAGGGTTCCTTTTGTTCTACTTCAGCAATGTCAGGAACCAGCTTTTTCTTTCCTGTCTATTAGTCAGCAGTTTTGCTGCTTCAGAGGTACATGCAGGGGTTTTCACCTGTGACTGACTGGAAGAGCAGGATACTGACTTGAAGAGATTGGATCTAGTTCTTGCTTGTTTTTAAACCCAGTCACTACCACTCTGCTACCAACCATCCTCGAAACAACACTGGTCTCTGTAGAATCTTCTAAGAAGAGTAAATTAGGGAAGGATGTATATTTTGGTGTTGGGAAAAGTAGCTGTATCACAACCAGCATGAATCCCATGTGACTTTCCTGTTATCAAGTATGAGAAGAGATTTCTACCTGGTTTTTGAAAGCAGGATCTTGGAAGAAAACTCCTACTGCAATCAGCAGTGCTCAAGCTGAGACATGAGCTCCTCCCAGACTGGAAGGACTTAAGATGAAGACAAAGATTCCCTGCTTTCATTTCTGATTCAGTCAGAATCTGATTTAAACCTGGCAAAGGGAAGTAGTTTTATCTACCTTAAACCTTCCAGACCGGTGGGGGCATGAATTACATTAGCCAAATTAATGACAGCCTCCAGGGGTGCTTATAAATTGCATATTGCCTAAGAATCACCTCAGCACTTAAGCAAGCCTTGCACAAAGGGATTTTCTCTTGCCTGTCTGCCAGTTGTCAGCTTCCACGTGCACAGAGCATGTGGGCTAAGGGCAGAACCAGCTCTTTTGTTTTTAGGCCAGATCTGTCATCAGTGACTTCTGGTTCACAGCTGCTACTGCTGTGTGGAGGAATCCACTGAGAGCCAGCGTGAGCAGCATTGTCCATGTGCTTGTCAGGAGCAGCTTCACAGGAGCACTGGTGCAATGTGCTCCTGAGCCACTGGGTACAGACTGGACAAAGCTTGGAGACCAACTGGGGGACATACCAGATCTGAGTTCCCTGCATTCTTGGTTGATTTCCACATCCTTTTTAGCTGTTTTCCAGCAGCAGACAAGTGCTCCTTTTTTCTCTGTGGGGAGGCACTGACCTTGGCAGAGGGGAATGCCTGCAGTCCACATGCCTCATTATGCCTCCAGCAGTTGCTTTGAGGCCAGAGCAAAGTGAGGGGTGCACTGCAGGGACACTTAATACAGAACTCCCCACCTCCAGGGCAGGCACTCGTGGCTCACAAACCCCCACGTTCCTCTGTGAGTAGCAGGATGTGACACTGCCTGCCTCCATGAGGTCCTGGGTGTGCAGACCTGGTGTATCTGCCTCGACAGCAGACAGGGCTGGGGACACAATCCTTCTCACCAGCTGCCAAACCAGCCAGCCATAAGAGAGGGCCAGGACTGCTCGAAAAGCTGCCAACCAGCTGTTCTTCAGCATATTTGGGGCATGTTTACTGTGACTGTCTTTGTTGCACAAAGGGAGCCCTGGAAATGAGAGGGGACAGGATGGCTGCAAGGCTCAAATTCAAAACCTACCGCGTTTTTTGGGCTGGGATGCTGAGAGACTTTCCAAGGCATAGGCCACCTCTGGCCCATCCTCAGTTGAGAGCTGATCCTTCAACTTCTCCAGCTGTTTAAACAGAAACACAGCAGTAAACGAAGGGTCCCATCTAGAGGAACTCCACAGAGTGCTGCCAAGTGCAGGGCAAAGGAGCCACACAGACTGGCTGACAGCATCACTGGGCAGGATAGGGTCATCCCTGGAGCAGGACCATTCCTGGAGGATCTGCCTTTGGAGCACTCATAGCTCCTCATGCTTCACTGAGCTGCTGGTTTGGTGGCAGTGGTGTGGGCACTCCCTGCTCTTTCCCTCCACCCCAGGTGTAAGTCCCTGTGGAGAGCAGGCTGTGTAGAAGGATATGGCAGCACTAAGGGCCAAGACAGGTTCTGATTTGCTCTTTTCTCGCTTCATGCTTACATTACAGCAGCAGGGGGAAGGGCAGCAGGATGCAAAGATGGAAGGATGGGGCACAAAGACAGCTCACACAATTGTTTAACTACTCGTGCAACAGCATGTGTCTATGTGTCTGTGCATTTGCTCTTCTCACCTCTTCAAGCTCTTCAAATTTCTTTGCCAGCTCCCAGTCTGCAAGAGGGGACAGAGTAACATCAGCATCTGCATTGCCTCCTGAAGCTCAAATCAAAAACCCTTTCTTCATTTGCCCTCTCCAGGGGTCAACAAGCAAAGACCTAGTTATCATTTAACTCCTGTTAGTGATCTTCAAATGAATGACAGCAGAAATGGATAGAAAAGCTTTCTGTCTGCTGAATCCCATGGGACTTTATCCCAGTTCTCCATTATGAGGGAGGTTTCTTTACTGCTCACCAGGCCATAGGGGAATTGGCCCAATGAGGTCACTTACTGTGTGATACCAATTCAGGTGAAATTCTTTGCTGATTTTTAATTTTTATCCTGCTAACTGCAAATCTCTAATGCTGGCTTTTCTGTCACTGGCTTTTACATGAAATCCCATTGCTTCCTTTAAGACTCGTTTACCCTCATATCACCCATTCAGGCAGAAGTCAGAAGACACAAATTTAGCCTAGCATAAGTTACTAATTGATAAGTCAGCAAAGATCCAGGCTGGCAGAGTGGAGCAACAGGAAAAGTCACATAGCAGTAAGTGCACAGATTCCACACTTCTAAACGTTAGGGGAGCACCAGGACCTGTCGTGAGCATGGGGCTCAGCCTCACAGATCAGACTTAGAGACCTCAAGGCCAATCAGTTCTGTATTACTGCCAAAAAACTATGCAGGTGGATGAATGAACTGGCTTGAGAGATCACATGCAGACTGGGGGAAGAGTTAGGTGCCTGGGAATGGGATCTAAAACATCCAGCTGAACTGAAAAGAGCCTGGGATAGCAACAGACAAAGCTGCAAGGGTGGGGAATTTCAGTCTCACTGCTCTTATTCCAGACCCTAACTGATGTCAAAACCAGTTAATTTTTTAATAAGACAGGTGAGTTCAGTCAAAACTGAGTGACTGGCTACAGTAATTCTCCTGGGAGGGGAGTGCAGAGTCATTAGCTGGTTTTAAGTGCTAGTTTGGGAAAAAATGCACTAAAATAAGCAGAAGAGCCAGGAAAGAGCTAAAGAATGTTTTTGCTGGGCCCCACAAGCAAGCCAAAAAACAGCCCTGGAGCTGCCTCTTTGCTCCCAACATGGCAGCAGGCCTTGGTATGGATCATCAGGGGGATTTAAGACTTAATTCCCCTTGATTTCAGATTTCAGATAAGACTTCAACTTCAGCACACAGACACATTACCAGACTTGGGCTTTTTTTTTTTTTTTTTTTTTTGAATGTTTGAAACTGAGCAGGAGGGTACCAAGAAAAAGCTGACTGCCCTCTTGGTTTCTCCTTCAAGAAAGAAACAGTTCTGTTGAAAAATCCTGAATTTTCTGACATTCATCCAACAGTAAAAACAGCAATTCCCAATCCAATCCATGACATGAGGATTCAGTTTGAGAGATGAGATGAGGATGGGGATAGGGATGGGGATGGAGTCAGGAGGTACGGGCTCTGCTCCTGGCACTATCAGCAATGACCTCAGGCAGATTCCTCCTGAGTCTTTACACACCCACAAGGTAGAGACAGACCCTGGCATATCTGTAAGTCAAAAGTGTCACTTAAGAATTATTATTATCAATATTATTAACCTTTTTACCTCTTTCAGAGTTTCAAGTGCCAGTTTTGGCTTGATTTTTTGCAAACTGTAAGTTTGGCCAATGACTGCTATGAATAGAAAATGAACAACGGTTGAAATTTGGAACGGATTAACCCAGACAGGGAGAAGGAAGTTAATTTATGGGTGAAGCCTTGAGAAACTGCCTGCTGTAAATCCTCTGACTGTGCTCTGCTCAGAGATTCATTATATTCAATTGTCTGGCATAAAATGCAGCCTTTCCTCTAGAAGTAATAAGTGCAATAATCCATAAATTTATCATAAAAATGTTATTTCTTGAATGCATCCCCTTTGCAAGAAGAAAGCCTTTGTTAGTATAAGGGCTTGATTTATTTATGTTTATTTATTTGTCCCAGGCTTGTTTAACCACTGCCTTGCTGCATTAACAAGGGTCTGGGGGAGAGCACTGAGTGACTTTGATAAATGGATTTTCATAACAACATTTTTGCTGGCCCCCCCTCTCAGCTGTTCTCACAGGGAAGGGCATTTTCCTGCTCCACAACCACCACATCCAGCTCAAACCCTCCCCTGGCTGCAGTGGCCATGGGAATAGCTGACCTCTGTAATCCATTTGGTGCTTGTGATAGCTGTGCCTCATGTCAGGAAAGCCCAAGTTTCTCTTCAGCAGGTCTGAGTTTAGCTACAAGCGGGTGGCTTTTAAATTTGGTGTCTGTTCACAGAGCACACACAGGAAGAGCCTCCCCCTGGCCCATTTTTTGTGGGCTGTGTGGGAAAAGCCAGTTGTCTCAACCTCTTCCAGCTGGCCTTACACCCAGGCAGGAGCTCCCCCTGCCCTTGTCCCAAATTACAGCTGATCCCAAGGGATCTCACTCTACCTGGAAAATCTGGGTGAAATCCCCTGCCCAGATGCTCACAAGATGCTGCTAGCTTCAGCACATCTCAAAGACCCTGAGCTGTCTCTCAAAAGCACACAGGGCTGTGTGGGGGGTGGGTAGAGAGGTGACTCCCAAAGCTGGTCTATGCCCCAGGCCATGCACACAACATCTTAGGGGCAGCAGGGACACAGGGACTCAGCAGAAACTTTTCTTGTTTTCACTTATGTACACACTCATGTTCCCAGCAAAATGTTGAGTGTCTGAGGCTCTGGGGCACATGCTTTTTGGCAGCTTTATTTTGCATTGCAAAAGCAGATCCAGAAGCCCCATGACGGAGAGCATCTGACATCAATCACATGTAGGTACCATACCGGGCACTGCTTCCACTTTGTGAGCAGCTGGTATTTCTGAAGAACCTGAGCAGCAGGTTCCTCGCATTCATGCAAACACAGGCTCAAGAAGCAGAGATCTCCCCTCCCCTTCACTTACCAATATTTTCTGGCCTCCGCCACGCGAATTTCTTATTGAGAAGCAGAGTCAGCAATGTGTCCTCATGATTTGTGTCTTCTCTCTCTGGAAGCACTCGGTTCTCTGCAGAGCATGAAACACATCTTTCTCAATCTCATCAAATTAAGAATCAATTAATCAATCAATGCAATTAATCTCTTAATCAAATTAAGAAGGCTAAGAAGTGGAAGGAAAATGTCTTCTGTCAGCACTCATCAGGGTGGAAGGAGCTCGGTGGGAGAGGAAGGTGTGTGAGCACAGAATGAAATGTCCGAGCAGCGAGGGCTGCACAGTGGAAGGGTGTGGGATGGGGAGCCCTCCCTGCCAGCCTGGGCTGCTGGCCAGTTCCACTGCAGCCTCATCAGCACGACTGGCTGCAGAGAGCTGGACACATCAGCCTGATTTACACAGTCCCGAGCTCTTCTGCAAGGCGGGTGGAGTGGGTGCCTCTGCAAAGCCAGAGAGGAGCCCACGACATCCTCTCTACTAAAACCTGCAGGTGTTCCCCTGCTCACTCCGTGCACCTTCCCCGGGCTGACAGGGGTGGGGAGTCCCTCCTCACGAGGGCTGAGGTGTGGGTAACACAGCTGAAAAGCCCTGCAGCCCCACAGCCCTTTCTTGTCCTCACTTGGCCTTGGGGCTGCTCTGTCTGACTGCCAGCAGTACTGAAGGATTCTTCCTGAGCAGAGTTCAAGTGGGGAGGAACTTAAAGCAAGACCATGCAGAATTTTTCCATGAAAAACCTCCCCAAGATGCGGTCCTAAAGCAATTTGGACCTCTCTAAGAGGCCCCTTTAGGGCACTTTCTCAGTGGTTTTACTTCAGTGGTTGTGGCTATGCCCTCAAATGAATGGTTGTGAAGGTCAAGGGTTCAGCAGAAACCAACAGACACAGGAGATGGCACTAATCAGTTCTCTGAAGGTTCTGAGACTCTCCCAGCTCTGTTCAACAGATTTCCAGAGTCATCTGAGACTAGAATGTTGCACTAATATTTGAGAATGACAGAACAGCAGCCAGACTTTACAGGGAGAGTGGCCATTCAAAAGTCTTTGGTCTGAACAGCCCTGCCCCACAGCCAGACCCTACAAATGCCTAGAAGGTGCTTATGGAATTCCACGGAAAACACTAAGAAATTATACAGACCAGCTTTTTTTCTCTTCTTCCAGGATCTTTGGGACTTCTGCTCAATGCAGTCTCCTATGGCCATCAGCCCCTCTGAGGGGATCAATGCAATTATTCTCGATACACATGAAACAAAACAATGTACCAGACGAGCCTGAAGGATGCTCGAGAGTACGTGGGAGTCAGCTCCATTAGCTAACGTCACATAAATCTGCAGAAGCTGAGGGATGCTGGCCAAAGGGATGCTCCAAGTATTTGGCCAGACTCAACCCTGCCTCACACTGCGGCTGAAGCCGCTGGTCCCCATCGTGATCTCTGGAAACAAACCCAGGGGAGCAAGCAGAGCGACCTGCAGTTAGCATGGAGTGCCATAAACCTCATTCCTAAGTATGAAGGACAGTTATAATTTTAAAATAGCTACTTTTAGTTTTTCGGGGGATTTGCTACAGGGAAAATAACCCCAGCGCTATAAACACTCGAGTAAAAGCTAAACAGAAGCAGGATTTAGATAGAGTGGCCTGGGGAATGTTTTGGTTGTAATTACAAAAATAAATAGGTGATATAAGAGGAAAAATAATTTGAAAAGCAATGTTATTTTCAAGGCTATATTTAGCGGCTCTGGTTTTTTTTTTTCCACTGCCAAGTCTCTTTAAGAAAGAGCGCTAATGATTGACATTTCCCGCAGTATAAATTCAAGTTAAGATTATTTTAAATTATGGGTTAAGTACATATAAAAAGAAGTTCTCTGAAGAAAAAAATCTTCAGCATCACCGTACTACTGACATTTATGAGCTGTCAAATCTCATATGGTACATACTGGAATTGCTACTCTCTGATATTTTAGTGGGTTTTTTTAAATTTTCTTATGGGAGACAATGAGCTACCCTTACCAGATTTCACCAGATCTGATATTTTCACTGATTAGCAGAACATGTCATACAGCCAGCTGCAGAGCAGAAGGACAGCTTTAGCTCAAGATAACACGAGCAAGCCTCTCACTAGCACCCATGTTAACAGACTGGTCAGTACAGCTCGAGGTTCCTTTTGTTTCCTTTCCCAGAGAAGGGAGCGTTGCATTGGCCATGGCAAGCAGCAAAGCAGGAAGATAACCACCCACCTGTGTCATGTAGCCTGTAATCCAGCTTACCTTGGAGTAAAAAAGGGTCTCCATGTGTAGATGGGACACACAGAGCCATGGTCAGGACGGTCAGCACTCCCAGACACAGCTGGGCAGACCACATCTTCTCCACGTTCCCAGCGCCCAAAAGCATCCTTCCTTCAGGCACGGTGGAGGACTTCAATGCAACCAGTGCCAGATGAGCTCACTTTTAAGAGGCAGTGGATGTGCCGTGATTGCAAATGGCCTTTGGAGGAGGGGAGAAAAATATCTCTTGAGATATAATTCAACCTGTCAATATGATTCACTCCGTTGGGAGTGGACAGAACAACTCAGTAACATATGTCAGATGGAACCTGTTCAGTATATCTCATATCAGACTGATCTAATGAATTCTGATGTTCCCACAGGCGTGCACTGTTCACGCACGCTGATATACATTCCACACATACAAACATTAAAAATACTTTTTCAGGGCTGCTGCTTTAACAGAGTTCAGGCATGAGGACTCCCACATTAGCAAGGAAGATTTGTCTAATGTACAAGCTGCCATATTTTACCAGTTTGGACAGAATCAGGTTAATGGGGTTTTGTAATTTATCATCTCGCTTCCTAGTGCCTGTATTAATTAATGTGAGATATAATGAGTGCCAAAGTGGTGGGAAACAGAGGGGGAGAGCTCTTTTCATTTAACTGATTGGAGAATGTTGAGTGTGTCTTGCTCACTGTGACTTATGGCTTTGTCGACAGGAAAGGCATCACACCCTATTTTGGGATTATGTCTGAGTGGGGGAGTGCAGATTTGGCAGTAGATATGGAATACGTCAAGGATGGGCCAGAGTCTTCAGGTTTTTTTCTTGGGGAAAAAAAAGAAGTGGAAGGTCAGATGCTGGTTCTGGCTACACAGCCTTGTTTTATAATTTTAGAGCAAAGTACTGAGACACATTGCATATACTCTGTGTCCTCTCAGGCCATGACAACGTTTTGGTTTGACATCCATTTATTGCCTATTCCATCCCTATGGATCAGGGACCTGCTACTACTTTTCCACAACAACCTTACCAAGGAAAATATTGTAATAGTAACAGTGCTAGGCTTTGTTCTTCTCTTCCTGCAGAACTGAATAATCTGTACTTGTTGTGGTTTAAGTCCAGCCAGGAACAAAGCACCACAGAGCTGCCAGCTCACTCCCCCCGTGGTGGGATGGGGGAGAGGACCAGGGCAAGCTCTGATTTGTACCTACACTCCTGGTGACTCACTGTGTGTGCTTTCTTGACACCACATCTTGCCAGATTACCCAAGATAGCTTCATCTGATGGCACCTGCACTTCATCTCAGCTAAAAGACAGTATCATTTCCATGTTTGGACTTTTGGCTTCTCATCCCCAGCTCTCCCTACTACTTGTTCTGTGCCTTGGATAGTTACTGAATGACTAGCCTTTTAATAACCCTTGTAATATTTTATTATTTGATGACTTATTAACAAAAATGGAGGGGGGGAGGCTGAGATTTTTTGCAAGATATGACTATAAAAATGACTATGTTGCTTCCATTAACAAAGAGTTCTCTACTGAGAAAATATTCCAAAAGTTTCCATGGAGATATAGTATGAACAAATTAACCAAACTTGTAGTTTCCCTAAGACTTGTGAACGAGTGAACAGCTGTCTGAAGTGCTCACCTTCTTCACAAAGTTGACTTTGGACTGAAGGACACCTATGTCCTACTGGAGCACTTTTCCAGCCACCTCTGTCTCCCTAAGGTGCTGATCTCAAACTGTTCAGAGATGAGCAGCCCACATGAAGCAGAATCCATAACTTGATGAACACCACTTTGCACAGTCCAGAGTGGACAATAGCAGTTCTGAATTAAAACTACATCCTTAAGGGAAGGTCAAATTCGTTTTAATTTAATGCTGCATGGCTAAATCTCAGTCTGTCTTGAGATCTGCTGTGTAATCGAATTTGCCTGGCTACAGAAGATGGGTTTCTCCATCTCATCTAAGGTTATGCACAGATCTCTGACTGTTTTTCCCTACCTTTGGCTACAAGATCTCATGGGCTATTGGCAGGCTCTTTCAGGAAGTTGAGCTATTCCTGGGATTTCCTCTTTCACTGCAGAGAAACTTCAGCTCTGGATCACTGCAACTGTTCAGCTCCCAAAGCAACTCATGTACAGAGTGTGCCAGACCTTTCAAGTGATGGCTCTGGTGAAGGTGGGGAACTGCCATGCTGCATTTACATATGAGAAGGAAGATGACTGGATGCTGTGAGGAGTGGTTGCTTCCAGGGGATGGGTTTGTGGACAGATGCCTGGCAGTTGCTGCCAGGCACTAGTGGAATTTTTTTATTTTTTGAAGTCAGGAGATAATTGATTTGCAGTGTTGGGCTTCTCTAAGGCTCCCACCTGGAAAATTCCTGTTGCTTAACCCCATTAGTCCAGGTGCTGGAAATAATATTACATTTTATTGTTCTTATGTGTTTTATTCTCCATAGGAATACAACAAAGTCTCCATGTTCTATTACTTCACTCATTGATAATGTCTGATAATTGATAACGTTATTGATAATCATCCACTGACCACTTGTGTCTGGAGTTCAAGGATAGCAAGAACGTGAAGATGTGAGTGCCATCTCTACCTGCCATGGTCCCAGTCTGCCCATTCATGTAGAAGTTTCTGTTTTCACAAAGCTATGCAGACTTCAGGTAACCCAACACAAACAAACTGGAAAATTAACAAGGGTCAACAAACCCAACCAACCCAGAGGACAGGAACAGTGAAGACTTGGTCAAAGCAGGTGCCACCAAATCCAGCTGCACCAGCTCTGAATGTGACAGAGATAAATAGGAGTGTCAGTGCCTGGAGGGTGTTAATGGTCCTGAGAATCCTCAGGTGGGGCCTCACTACCCTCTCTGCTCATCAGCTCAGGAGACCCATTTAATCTCCGCCTGGTCTCCTGTTTTTGCTAGAGCTGTGCTGGAGGAATGCTGGTCTGGAGCTCAGCTATGTCTTTACCTGCCCATGGTCCCTGTTGATCTGGGCTCAGACCTGCAAGTGGATGTCTCTGCCTGACCATGGATATGTCCCATCTCTGTGAAGCTCTCTGGTGCTCACTGAGCTGTGTTTGTCCCTGACTGCTGTCATCAGGCCTGATTCTGACCAGTGTATTGATTTCCATCTTGACCCAGGGTGTGCCTCATCATCGTGGGCTTCCCTGAGCAGTGGGGCTCTTGACTGATCCTGGCTGCAGTCTCTGATCCTGCCCTGCTTGCCCCTCTCAGGATGGGTCCCTGCTGTCAGCATCACTGCACTTGGCTCCCTGTTCCTTAGGGAACAGCTGGCCCTTGCTGCTCTCTGACATCTTCTTCCTCAAAAACATTCAGCTTCTCTCTGGGCAGACTCCCCTTCCCTGCCAGGTGGATTGGTAGGTCTTGCAGCAATTAAGATTTTCAGGTATGTTATAAAAAAATCCCAGTTTCTCTGAAGTTGCTTTGGGCTTTGCCATTAGCTCTAATGAAGGTGGAATTGCCGTCTCCAAATAACCTAACCCGAGTTTGATCCCAAAGCAGTACTTCCTGCTGTTCCACAGCAAGCCTCAGACAGGTGGAATTCAGTGGGGGTTTGAGTGTCTTGATGCAGGAAGCAGTGCTGAGCTGCTGAAAACAAGAGAACCTAAAAGGGCTGCTTTCCAGAGCCAGCTTGGAGTGGCGGGTTTCCAGACCACTTTGTGTGCTGTACATGTGGAGTTTGGAGAAAGAAAAGAAGAATATTCTCTATTTCAGAGCTTCCTGAGAGCATGTAAAACATCACATGCATCATATATTTCAGCTGAACATCATCAGCATCCATAGACTGTCATGGTCTTATGGTCTCCACTTAACCATAGCTTGTTTCATCCCAGAGCAAACAACCTACTGAGGGAGGACCTGTCAGGGAAGTGCTTTTACTTAAGGTACTTAAGAAAGCACATATGAACTGTCCCACAACCTCTGCACCGAGTGTGGGACTTGGCTGCAAGTAGGTAGTCTCAGCTGGTAGAGACAGGACTTCACACTGCGTGGTACTTTGGGGGAGATCCGTGTATCACTGTTTGCTTGCCTAGAATGATCCTAGGAATAAGATGAGGGTGAGGAAAAACAATGAAATTTGGAAATGGGGAGTGGGCATACCTTGTAGGGGGAAAGAGAGAATGGGGGCTTGACAGCACCAACAAATCAGGGAGAAGTTGGTGAGCATTTAGCAGGCAAGAAAAGAGAGCTGCCCTCATGGCAGGGGTGAAGTGAGCTTTGTACACAATGTCAGAAAGACAGGAGTCATCCTGCTCCCCATCCTGGGCAGTGGCTTAGTGTTCCCCCCTGTCCCACCACATCTCTATCCCCTCTGTCTATTCCCATGCACAACAAACTCTTTTCATCTTCTGTAGCCAAGTCCTTTCTTTCTCCCATGATGTCTGCCTTTCTTGCCTGCATCACCACTTTAGACTTATTATCATTTGTCTCTTCTGTCTACGTTCCTATTGCATCTGTCTGCTCCTCTGGGTATCCAGTTGCCCTTATCTGATAGGAATCAGAGGAGAAGGTACTGAAATGCAACCTGTGCTCTTCAGCCTTCATGCTGAACACATTTAATGTCTGATTTCTCCTTTAACAAAGTCACTTCTGTGCTGGGGCCAACTTGAGAGAACAAAGCCCACTCTAGAATGTTATTTAAAGCACCACTGGAAGGTGCTCAGATATTCTACTGATATGTGGTGCAAAGTCCCAGCCAGAGCAACATGACTGAACAGAAGAATTAAAATATTGTGCTCATAAGCCAGGAGACTAACTCCCCTTGCAGCTTCCTGGGAGGAGGGAGTGCATAATGGGGAGGGAGATGTAGTTATGAGATTCTCTGTTCCTTAGGGGACTGTTAAAACCAGTCAATATTTATGAAGCTTTTAGTCTGACTCACACAATTTGTTCCCCCTTCATGTGCTTGTCTTTGGGGCTCAGCTGTTGCTTGGCCTGTTGCTGATATAAAATTTGATGCTGTGGTTCAACTGTATCCTTGCTTAGAGAAAGAAAAGGGAGAGGTCCAAGGCAGTGTGTAGAGCAGCTCAGCTGCTGCCTCACTGCAAGCAAGCAAGGATCACACAGAGGGAAGCACCACCAGCTCACATTTGATGGGCATTGTACTAAAGAGAACCGGTTCCTTGGGGTTAAAGCTGTGGAGGGTAAGAAGTGAAGCTGTGCTGCCTGGCTGGCTTTCACTTCCACTCCAGGGTTTGCCAGGAAACCATCCAACTTCTCAGAGAGCAAGCCAGCTCCAAAGTGTTACCCTGGAATGAGGGGCTGAAAGAGTAAATCAGGAATCTAAAGGTGTTGGATGTGGGAGGAGGCAGCCTATGGAGAAAACAGGGAGCAGAGGCAGTCATGTCACAGTTCTCATTTCTGCCTCTTAATCCTGAGCTGAAGCACCTCCTCCAGAGTCAGCCTCCCTACTGACTGGGGTGGCTTGGCTGAGGTTTCTGGTGAGGAGAGGAAGGCAATAGGGAAACCTCTTCTGCTTTGAAATGTGCCCTGACCTGGTGGTCTGAAAGACACTTCCAGTGATGCTCCTGAATGGTAAATATTGGTGTGCTTGTGTAGGACCAACCTGACCTCCAGGCCAGGACAGTGGCCTGAAGAAGCATGATCTGGAATGACCTGGTTATACCCCCTGATTTACCCTGAGCTTGACCCCTCTCTGTTCTGGCATGCCTTCTGCAAGCCCTGAGTTCATCCTGGATGATGAATGTATCTTGTGCAAGTATTACTTTAAGTAAAGACAAGGCTGGGTAATTTCCTACTAAAAATACCTGTTAGAGCACTTTTAAGGTTGTGGAGGTCAACTCTATCTGCTAACAGTGCCAGCTCTCACTGTCATTCCCCTTTCCCTGTCTCCCTGCTCTCAGTTACCATCTGGTGTTCTGGTTTATTGAGAAATGTTGCCCGTTTTTCTGAAAAGCTGTCACTACAAGTCACCCAAGGGAGGGCTTGGAGCATACACAGATCTGTAGTGTTTTGGTGAAACTTGTGCTGATAACCATAAACTTTGCCTTTTGGAGAGTCTGTTTTCTTAGCTTTTCATTTTCACACTGAGACTCTGTGAGAGTTCTGCATGTGCAGAAGGGTGTTTTGTTGAATCAAAAGCAATGTTTTATGGCTGTAGACATGCACATGCCAAGTGACTTGAAATGAGGGCTCCAACTGAGGCTGCAGGACATATTCATGCCTTACCACCCTGCAGCTTGGGAAACAAAGCTGGCACAAGTGNAATCCAGAAAAGGAGGGGCAGGTGTAATCATATTAGGTGATTTTTTAGGTAGACCTAGAAATTTTTCTGAGTGGAATATAGCAAAATCACTGCAAGACAAGGACTGCCCTGACTTCAGCCCCCACCAAATTCCCTCTTACAACATTAATGTGTTGAGGTTTCACCCATGTGGCGGTGGCTGTGAATATCTGAGAATGACCAAGGTGCTTCATCACTAGATACCACATTTGTTGGGCTTCTTATGCCTCGATTGTGCAGGCTTGCAGGCAGCTCCCTGCAGTGCACTAAGTGAATAACTTGTTATTCTGGTGGGTTTTGTTCTTCTGACACAAAGAGTAAGGAAAGATACATTTAGCTACTTTCTTCTTCCCTCATCTACTATGTAACACTTTAAATAATACTTTTCTCTAAGTGAGATTTTTTAGAAGGCATACCTCACTTCAGATTGCATGTTTACTCTCCAGCTTGACATTCAACAAAACCCCTTGTCCCACTGTGGCATGGCTCATGACTTTCCTGGTGCTCCTCCTTATGTTACACATAAGCGCAAGTTAAGTTTCCTCTTTGCTCATTCTTGGCAATCGCCCCATTTATGACCCCTGGTGAGCTTTATAATACCTTAATCCATGCAGGCTTATGCTCTCCTTGTTCTTCAGGGAGCCTGAATTCCCACAGGCACCATTCAGCTACCTACGGAAATTACACACCTGCTTCTTGGTGCTCTTTGCCAGCGCTGTAATGTTTGCTTCCTCTCATCCACCCCTTCTGGCGCAGGACTCCAAACCTCTCTTGAAGTGTCTTAGCTTAGAAATGTAGGGAGGTTGATGTCTGAAGTGCTATTTTTTTTCCCTCTGCCTCACTACATCACCTGCTTCCCTCCCTGGGAGGCCCTGCAGCATCCTTGCCCTGGGCTGGGGACAGATCCTATTTGAGCCTCCAAACCTTGATTTCTATTTATCACAGGGGAAAAAACAATACACTCACATCCTTCAGGCTTCCTGCAGATTGAATGGAGTCCTGCACTGGGTTTTATAGTTTTATACAGGAATTTGACTTTGGAGAGAAAAACAAGAGCCCATGTCCCCAGAAAGGTCAGTTCCCTGGCATCAGTCACCACTGACACACTGGTTTTGGACATGAGCTTATGCAGCACCTGATTGCATAAGAGACCTAAAACCATTTTGCCCCAGCCCTTTGCATTAACCATTAATGGATGCACAAGTTCCTGCCTGTAGAATCAATATCATCTGTGTCTATTCGGACAGCAGCCTCATCAATTGAAAGTGAGCTTTGCCATCATTAAGGAAACTTTTAAAAAGACTGTTCTGTCAGAAGTGAACATCTAGATGAGACTTAATTTATTTCACAGTTGTTGTTATCCTGTTGACCTAAAATGACAGCAGGAGACTTGGAGAGGTGCCCAGTTTATTTAAGAAGCAAGTACAAAACTGTCTCTCCCTGCCTGGAGAAAGATCTTAGCAGCATAAAGCAATCCTAGCTGCTAGTCCCAATGCTCTGCCTGGCAGCTCCTGCCCATGAAAGCTCACTGCAGCTTTTTTGAGGGCCAGTCCAGATTGTGTTGCTTTTTTCCTGTTTTCAAGTGTTCCAGCCTCTCCTTTGTGCATTCTCTCAGGAGTGTTTCCAGTGCTAGGAAAGCTGGGAAAGCATTGTATGGTGTACCAGTGTAACAATCCGGGTTTACTCCAGTGTTCAGGGGCAGATCAGATGCCTGGATGCAGGTAGGCAAAGTGCCCAGTCCTGGAGCTCCCTGGTGTTTAATACCCATGTGGTGGCACAGCTCAGCTGCAGTGCCAAGTCTGAGCCCCTGCCCCAGCTGTCTGGTAGAGCACATTCCTCACAGATGTGCCTGGTACTTGTGGTCTGCTGTGGAGAGGGGCAGCTGGAAAGCACTGAGCCAAACTGGGCACATAGTGCAAGGACAAAGGTCCAGGGTTGCAGGCTGCAGCCAGGAGAAGCCCACCAAGATACAAAGAGAAAAATCACAATGGGAGGTGGTAAGATCTTTAGCCTTGGAGATTTTCAAAACTCACCTGGGGAAGGCACTGAACAACCTCATCAGATTTTGAAGCCAGTCCTGCTTTGAGCAGGGGGTTGGACTAGTGCCTGCAAAATCTCTTCTGAATGAAATTACTCCACAAGAGAAGAGTTAAAGTCAGATCAAATTCTGGTTTTGTCATGGGAAACGATGTGGACTTTCCTTTCAACAGAAAGTTCAGTGAGAATAAGTACCTGCTTTTATAAAAGATTGAAGTGTCATTGTCTTGTTATCTCCAGTAAAAGGAGACAACAAGCTGGTTAGTCTTGCCAGCTTTATTGGGATTCACCTACCCACTGCAACATGTACTACTTTTCAAGTTGGGTGCTGTACAGAAAAAGCTGATGACAGTATCTCAGAACAAACACCTTTCATGCTTTTTTCCTAGAAGTTGCAGCTTGTAGACACAAGTGAGAGT
This sequence comes from Rhipidura dahli, assembly GCA_013399225.1. Classification (NCBI taxonomy): domain Eukaryota; kingdom Metazoa; phylum Chordata; class Aves; order Passeriformes; family Rhipiduridae; genus Rhipidura; species Rhipidura dahli. Next base: position 598,051 of record VXAC01008437.1, on the reverse strand, counting down.
TGGGAGGGTGACTTGAGATCAACCACACTGGGGAGCCTTTTGTGGGAGCCTAGGATGTGATGCTGCTGCAGTGCTAGCATTGCATCAGTAACTCATTCCTTGGTTCCTGTTTAATTCTTTCTCATCCTCAGTCCTGTTATGGTCAGTTTGGAATCTTCTATAATCAAGAGATTCATGCCATCTTCCAATTTCAGAGACTCCATCTGAGTGCATCTCTCAAAAATCAAGCCAAGAGAGAAATCTGATGTCAAGAAGGCAAAGAAAATACTTTGGTGTGTAATACACTGCCTTAGGGAACAGGTTGACAGTGTCGACAAGCTTCTGCCTGTGTTACCTTTCCCAGGAGCCTGCTCCAGCCTGACAGCTGGAGATGTTCCCCTCATTTCCAGCACCAAGAACAAAGTGTCACATTATGTTTCTGTAGTTTCCTTTTGTCCTAGGAGAGCTCACCATCCACTGGCTATCATTGAGCTCCAGCAGATCTTGCAAGACAAACAAATGGAGCTACAGGGAGGCATGAGGAGACCATAATTTGTGTATTAGAAACCTGAAACCAGGTTTCTAATCTGAAATCAGGAACTGGTCTACTGTGGCTTTGAGCATTGGGCACCAGATCTTGCTTTAGTGAAGTGAAGTTAAACACATCCAGGAAGACAGTGCACTCATAACAGCAGCCAAAGTCACATCAGTCCAACATGGAACCTCTTGAATGCAGTGCAGATTTATGACTAATTTATGTTGCTGGTTTTGGCCCTAGACAGACAACTTAATATGATACAAATTCATTACTGAAGACTAGAGCAAAGAGCTGTGTGTGTGGAGTAAAGTGCACCACCATTGGGATGGACAGCTTTAAAGCTTTGTTCATAAATGCAGGGTCATAAAGTGGCTCTGTTGCATTAAAGCTGCTGTGTAAATGTGAATACTTCAGGATTTCAGCTTCTGCTGCTCTGACTTGAATACTTTATAATGAAAGAAGGACAGGAGAAAACCATACTCTGAGCTTGGAAAGCTGTGACCCATGTAAGATCAGAACATTCAGTGCCACTTCTATATAGTCCTGGTTGCTTGGCCTCTTCTCTTGTCCTCACTTTTGTCCAATAAAAAGATCTCATTAAGTGATCAAAAACCTTGATTAGTAAAAGATGAAGGAAATCCAGACGAATATACTGAGTTCAGAAAAACCTTAATTTAGGAGAAACTAGAAATGAATTTTAGACCCCTCATTAGCTTGAAGCTGGCTGAAACCATTGGGATTATTTGCATCAAGTCCAGTTGTACTGCTTGTGTGGATGGCAGAGGGATTAGATGGAAGAGCTGGGTCTGTGACAGGAGATAATCTGTGTGAGCTGCCCCTTGGAGGGGCAAGACCCTGTGACTAATCCCCATCTGTGTGATCATATGGAGAACCTGTGGATTGGGGCTCAGCTGTGCGCCGCTCACCTCTCTGTAAGTGGGTACTCTGGGCAGGAGGCCCATCAGCTCTCAGCATATGCCAGCACACAGGAGAGGTGTACTAGGCATGTGTATGTGAGAAGGGATCACAAATACACACAAATCTGTGGCTTTTTCTGTGTAGAAGGCTGAGAAGTTGAAGGGAAGGTGAAGGCAGACAGATTGAAGACAGTCTATGCATTCCCACATTGGGATTGGTGAAATATCACTTGAAAGGGACAGAACTAAGGACAGACACTTCTGAGTTTCAGGAAACAGGACTAGAAAATTCTGGAGTAGAACAAGGCTAACCCTCTGGAAATCTATTTTCTTTTGGTCATTTTCTTTAATGTCTTTGCTTTTTAATAAAATTGAAATATTATTCCCTTTGATGTTTTTTCTGACATCTGACATCCTACTCTGTCTCCCTCTCAGCTCCCAGCCCAGGCACCCATGGTGCAGAGCTTCCCAGAGCTTGTTGGAGAGAGGGATCAGGAAATGGGCTCAGCCTCTGTATCCACAGGAGCCACGGGCCGTTGGGATAGACGCTGGAGGCAACTCATTTTGCATGTGGCAGTATTAACTTCATCTTCTGCTTCCATAGTCCTCAGCAACTTGCATTTATGATCAAACAGAACAGTTGACATGAGTGACTGGTTGTGCTGAGCACAGCCCAGAGAAGCTCAGACATCCCTAATTCCCAAATACTTTTCCTCTTATCTTCTTTCCTTTGCCCACGGGACATCATCTCTCGCTGTTTCTTTGCTGCCGGCAAACCAAGGTGGGCAGCAGCTGTGAGTCCTCCCGTCTCGGCTGAGAGCTGGCACCTCCCCGCGTGCGGCAGAGCACTGCTGCGGTTCAAAGGCCTCTCACATTGTTCCGCGATCAGCAATCTCTCTTCTGCACTGCCCTCCTCGAGCGGGGCCCGTCCCAGCGCAGTCACCGCCCCGCCCCGAGGGACAAGGTGCAGGGGCCGTGGCGCCGCTGGGCAGTGGCTCTGAGGCTCCCCCGGGACACGTCTGCTTTTCCCAGGCTGGCGGAACAGTGCGAGCACGGGGATGAGATGGTTTGGGGATGAAGGGGCAGAGGCAGCCGGACCTGCTACGGGAGAGCGCCGGGGGACCGGAGCTGTCCGAGCGGTCTGACAGCCGACCCGGCGGTGGGAGAGGATCTCCGGCCATCGCCTCAAAGCAGCCAAACCGGCCCTCCAAACAATAAAACAGTAAAAAACCCCAAACCAAAACAAAAGGAAAAAACCCAAACGTATAAATAACTGCCCTCGGAGGCTGCCCGTCCCGCTGAGCTGCCGCCCGAGCCCCGCCGGGGAAGGGGAGGGGGAAGCAGCCCGGGACGCCCCCGTCCGCCTCCCCGGAAGGGGGGCGAGGGGCGGCGA
>VXAC01008437.1:580296-594902 GCA_013399225.1 Rhipidura dahli | reverse complement strand
CCGAGGCCGCCGCTGGCGCCTCCGCCGCGCTCCCCCCGCCGCGCCCGGGCAGCTGGGCTGGGGGCGCCGGGCGGGGCTGCGCTCCCGCAGGGGATGAGGCAGCCGGAGCCTCCTGCGGGGGATGGACGAACAGGGATTTCTGTCTGTCTGTCTGTCCCTCGCAGTTACGGTTCGGCCGGGTCCGGAGGCTCCGCTCGGGGCATTAGAAACATGGGAGCAGAACTGTGAATAGCCACAGATTTGGCGATTGGAGGGGGACTGGTGATGTTGAGGCCCCGGTTATAAACACTTCAGCCTACCGGTTTTATGAAGACTGGCCTGCACTGAGCTTGGGAGCTCCAAGCACCCGCTCCGCCCTGCAGACCCCCCGTGCCCCCCTCGCTTTCGGGGGTCCCGGTGCCTTGGTCTCCTTGGCTCTGTGCTCAGAGCAAGGATTCACCTTCTCTTGGGCCGGGCTGGCCTTGGCTTCCCTGTTAGTGCAGTGTCTGCCTCACACGTGTGCCTTTGAGCTCAATTAAATGTGCCCTGGAGCTGCTTTGGGTTTAGAAAGCTTTGTAGGAGATAGTTTGTTCTTTCTGACAGTGATCGGTGATATAAACCAGTAGAAGCTCTGTCTTAATCAAGTTAGTTTAGATTTACTCTCTAGTAATAGAGAGCACTGTTTTCCTGCCTAAAAGAAACCAAACTTCCTTAAACTTGTTTCCCTTGCCACTGGTCTTTTTTTTTTTTTTTTTTTTCAAATTTCAATTCTTACAAAATAGCTGTTGTGAATTTGATGATTTAGCTGGCCAAGAGTAGAAAACATATGTCTGTACAGGCAGCTGGGGTTTCCTTTTGACCTCCTGTCATCCTTTAGTGCTTCACTTAATGTTACTGGAACAAAAGCTGAAGCTGACGTTTTAGGGGTTAACGTTCGTCCTATTAAGTCATTAGCAAAACTGTTAGTGGCCATTTCAGTGTGGTCAAGATCTCATCCTTAGAGTCTGTCTTCACATGGTTACTCAAGAAAATGAATCCAATTAACCTTTCCAGTGGGTTGATTAAAGTGAATTAAGTCCCTGTGTAGATGCTCATATTCAGAATTTAAGTAGCCTGAATTTGATTTGCCTTTATTAATTTTTGAATTGAACTAACTGGACTGAGCTGAGGTGGTTTACATGCTGAATGAAAGTACATTTACAGTGTTACAATGTAACTCAACCAGTCCATGGGAAATTTGCACCTATGGTATAGTGTGGATTAAGCTGCAAGAGTGTCCTGTTACTACGATCTGTTGTTACTTGATAGCAGTGGGATTAAAGTAGTGTCTCAGAGCAATGTGCAAAGTAGATGAGGTTCGAGCCATGTTCTGCAAAGCCTCAGGCATGTGTCACGCTCTTAGTTTAATGGCATCACTTGTTTTTGTTTTGGGAAGTGTTGAGACTGAGCTATGCTTTGGATTAGGTCTTTTCGTGCCCTATGTCAATGCCAGCCAAGGAAAGAAATGCATTGCCTGTCATACCGAGGGAAATATTTATTGTTCCTGATAAAGAAATCACTGTTGATCCTTCTGGAAAAAGCATTCCTTTTCTTCGTCTGGGGTAAAGGTCGGCTTAGTCATTCATTAACAATGAAGAACATCGTTTCGGTTTGAGTACTTTGTTCTTCACCAGCTCTCCTTCGGGAGAGGAGGTGTTGTGTCCAGGTTCTCCCTGTCTGCAGGTAGCCAGGACTGCTGAGAGACAGTGTCATCCTCCTCTTCTGGAGTGATCTCAAAAGCTCTTCTAAAAGTGGGATCAACTCAGTGCAATGATGGCAGTGAAAATCTGATAACTGTAGCTAGGTGCTGCAGGAAATCTTGCTTCTTGTGTTTACTTGCCTTTTTAATCTCTAAAAGCATTTCTATCAGCTGAAGGCCTGATATGGATGGCATTTTGCTGGTGAAAACCACTTCAGCTGGGCCAGTTTATTTTGTGGACAGGGGTTTACTGGTGTAAAATACACTATTATCCTACTGTAAACTAGACCTTGCTGCTGCAGCTTGGTGTTACAGACCCATTTTTCCATGAGTAGTAGAGTGGATCTGACCTCTGTGGTCGGTAAACCTCTTGTAAGTTATTTGTTGAAGGTTTTGGTGTTAGCTGCAATCTGTGGCCGTTGCTTCTCTGTCTGCATTCTGTTCATCTCCCAAGTGTCTATGACATATCTGTTTTTCACAAAGCAGCCTTTGCCGTTTGCTCTTTTGACCTGTCTCAGGAGATTGCTCAGCTTTGTGTGTGTAGATCTTTTTTTACTAGAGGTCTCATTTGTGAGCCTTTTGGTGATAAAAACGTCATAGAAATATTATTTTAATTAGCTACTTATAAAGCAAATAAAACTGTCTTGGGCACTGCTTAATCTCTGAGTGCCTCTCATCTCTTGTGACCTGATGCATTACTAGGAGCTATGTTTGGGAAGGGCTCCACCCTCCTTGGCTGCCTGCTGTAAGTGAGCCCTTGGACTTGAGAGGCTTTCCTGGCCGCATGCAGGCAGGCAGAGCTGCATGGGAGGTGTTTCTGGGGAGGTGTTTTGGAGCTGTGCAAGCCTTACCCCTCTCTAGAGGATGTACCTGTGGTCCTGTCTGCTGTTGCCTTTCCAAAGGTCTGAGGCAATGTCTTTGTGAAGGGAATACCTGTCTGCTCAGGCTGAGGCTCAGTCCCTCATCCATTGCAGTCTCCAAGAGCCATCAGATGTTGGCAGCAGCAGAAAAAAAACAGGTTTGGGCATTTTCCCAGGGGCTCCTCATATTTGTGCCAGTTTGAATCCTCTGTGAGGAGAGAAAAGGGAGAGGTAGGGCAGGGTGGGACCCTAAACTCCGCCCCAGCAGTGTGCAGCTCTGGAGAACTGTGGAAATTTGCAGTGGGTAAAGTGTTTTTATTGAATTTTATTTTTAGTAGTACTGTAAGGAAATACACGGGCGGTATGTCTGGGCTGATGATTAGAACTGACCCTGCCACGCTGCTGTCTGGAGCTCCAGCCTTGACAAAGACAGATTGTGGCACCTGTGCTTGGAGAGACACAACAATATTCACACTGTGGTTTCTAGTCTTTGTTAAGCAGCTGATTTGACTTTTGGGAGCTCCTGAGCTGTACATTCAAATGCTGCTGGTGGTAGTCTGCTGCCTGAGAGTATCCCAAACGTGGTAATAAAAGATACAGCTCTCATTGTGACCTTGGGGAAACAGGAAGAGCTTGAATATTTTCTGTCTTGGCAAGGCATTCTCTGGGGCAGGCAGTCTGGCTGGCTCTCTTTTGCCTTAGCATAAACTGAATAAAAGTTTGCTGTTAGCATCAGTCTTCCTTTTCCTCCCAGCTACAGACCTTTGCTGACCTCTGCAGCTTTACATGACCTGTGCTGAGACTCCTGCAATAAAAACCTCCTGGCTACTGACCCTCCAAGTGCCTGGGGAGGGGGATCAGCTCTGAGGTGCATGTGTCAGGCTCCCATGGAACAGACTGAGGTTATTGGCTTATATGGAGGCCTTTGGTGCCTGTCTGTGCTCAGCAGCATGACAGTGGACAAGAGAAATCTGATGTCTGTCAAAGGTGGAAGAGGATCGAGGAAGTGTGAGTGGCTGGCACAGTGTCTGATGAGGAAAGTTCTGCTTAGGGGTTTTTCAGGGGAATGGTTTTGAGGGATGAGCTGTCAGCTGCATTCATCTGAAGGAAGCATTGGCCTTTAACTGGATTAGTATAATGAGAACAACAATTTTGAGAGCAGCTGAGGGTCAACCAGGTCATTGCAAAGCCACCTGCCCCATGGCCTTCTGCTCCAGCTGGGATTTTTCCTTGCAGTGTCACGATTTTCTGCTTTGTGACTTCCTTTTTTAAGGGCTCTGGAAAATTCAGGCAAGATGGATGGCTTGAGGGCAGCAGGGAGGTGGAGAGTGATGGGACATAGACACAGGTCACTGGTTCACATCCAGCTCTTCTGGGTAATAGGAGATCTGTTTTCCCAGTGTGCGTGAATTCAGTAGCTGAGGCTGTGGCACTCATTTCACTTCTGGTTAAAGCTGGCTGAAAGTTTTATTATGCATTCCGTGGTTCTGGGTCTGCAGTGCTTGGCAGAGATGGGCAGGATTAGCATATTTCATGCTCTTGGCTCTGGAAGGCAATTGAGCAAACAGGTCTGCCTCTTCCCATCCCTAAATCCTTACCACTTGTCCTGTGCGAGCTGCTGTGGAGGTTGTACTGAGGAAAAAAGATTGCTCCAAAAGCTGTCTTGGCAGAGGGATGCTCCAAGACTCCTGTTGATGCTTTTTGCAGAGATGTTTCCTTAGCTCCTGACAGATTTCTGGACAGAGATAAGAGGGGACACAGCCTATTTTTGCAGCGATTCCTGGGGGTACAGGGATGCAGTGGGGGTTTTCTCCCATTTATGATACCGCTAGGACATCATGACATTGCCATCACCTATTGCTGGTCTCTGAGTAATGATCCCAGCTGAGCTGTGTGTTTACTGTCACCACGGGCCTCTGTTTAATCTTTCATTTCCTGTGGCCATGGGAAACGTCAGAGGGTGCCAGGTAGGAGCTGGCGATGGCTGCTGCAAGGAGCAGGAAAGGCCAATTCTGCTCTCTGGCACAAGGAAAACCCCGCTTGGTAAAACAATGGGATATGCCTTGGGGCTGTGTGAAACTTCTGTTTTGCTGGAACAAGCTTTCTTTTTCTTGCTTGGAGTCATCCAGTTCAAATTAATGTGCTGATTTATAGGACAAAGCAACGAGTTCCCTGCCTGCTTCCTTCTCCATTTCCCAGAGTGTCCCCAGCTGGTTGACTTCCTGCTCCTTCGCTGCTGCTCCTGTGTAGTGCTGAAGGACTGAGGGAAGAAGATTGGTCTGTTGATGAAACTGCCTTAAAACTTGAGAAGCTTTAGGTCCATTTTCTGGCGTGGCAGCCGCTGCTGGCTTGACCTTCAGCTGTCCTCCAAGAAGGTGATAACGACAGCTGCTGTTGTGCCGCTGGTTGGTTGCACTGCAGGGAGCAAGGGGCATGTTTGCTGGACATTCCCACCAGGAAAGCTGCTGCGTCCCTAGAGGCTGATGTGTGTCAGTGATGCTCTCTGTTCACCTTACAGCGATGGCTTTTCCATAGAACATGTATAGGACTTTTGGGAGGTCCCTTGACACTTCATTTATACTTCCTTTTTAAGAAGTAGAAATTGGAGCCTTCCTGCTGTTTTCTTTCTCAGTACTTGAAAAGATACCACACAGCTCGCTCAGTGAGTGTTGTGTGGCCTTGACACTGTATGGCTGCTGGGAGAGACTTTTAGCAGGGCTGGAAAAAGAACAGGAGAGTGCAGCATCAGGTTGTCTGTGTAAGGGGTGCAAGGCAGTGCTGTTGTGAACCTTGCATTGAGCACAGGGGATCAGTTAGTCCTGGTCACTCAAAAAATTTACCCTGCAAGCCAGGCACCCTGTGAATTAAGCTTGCCAGAAGTGTTACTGTCCTTGGAGAGAAAGGTGTAGATGAAAGCCTGCTCAGAGCCTAGCACAGCCCATCTGCACCTGCCCAATTATTTTGTGTCAGGCTCCAGAAGCTCAACTGATGATTATTTTAATTGTACACCAACCCATGATGCCACTGCCACAATGCTCTGTCAGCCAAACTAAAATAGTGAGGTCTTTTTTTGTGTTCAGCCTGGGTTGGTAGAGGTTTGTTCTGTGGTAGCTCTGCCCTGCAGTAGGTGCTCTTCAGGACAGAAAGTCAAAGTGGGTTTGTAAGTGAGTCACTGTTCTTCACTTCTCTTTTCAAAGGAGGTGTAACAAGCCATGTGTGGCAGAACTGAGTTCCTGTGTGCATTTTTGTTCATTCCTTCCTGAGCCCTTTTGCTGAACCAGAACTTGGTAGCTAGAGGAGTCAGCTCTAAGGGGAAATGTTGTGTGGGCTCAGTATGTGGTGTTCAGTAAGTGATGACAAAAGGGAAAAGGGCATAAGTGAGGAAATGCTTGGAAACACTGAGACACAGACATACCATAAGGATACTGACAGGAGTGACATGGCAAGTAATGGGACAAAAGGGAGGAAGGAAGTTTATGCAAACAGGAATATTTCATGGCAGTGAGAAGGCAGGGGTTTTAATTCCTTTCTGCATTATATGTGCAGCACTGGCTCTTTACATCCAGACAGGACAAGAGGCTGGAGTGTGCTCTGGCTGGAAATGCTTCCTTGCAGAGGGACTGTTGCCATTGATTTGGCACATGGGTTAGGGCAAGGCTGGTCTGGCTCAGGGCAGCCTACCCTGGTGTGGATGGAAAGCTTCTCCACCTCTGTACAGCACAATGACTTTGCACTGCAAAAGCAGCTTATCATATCTATCTGTTCGGAATATGGCAAGCATTACTTGTCACATTCTGGTGCAAAGAAGTAGCCTCTCCCTCTGTTACAGTGTTAGTTTTATTATTGGGGTGCTGGCTGGTGGGATGAGAAGGATTTATGTCCTAAATTCACCAGCACCTCCTGGAGCCTTTGGCAGTGCTGCGGGGGGCTGGGGTGAGGTGGTAGAGCACAGCACGGAGAAGGCCTGGGAATCTTCCAAGCCACCAGGGTGTTGGCTGTTTTCATGGCAGGCAGAGAGCTCTGCCGTTCACAGGGCTGTGCTCTCCTGCAGGCCATCTGGTTGGTGCCAGGTTTCTGAAGGAAGTTGATGTTGGGAAGAGGCTGGGCTCTCCTGACCTTAATTGCAGTACTGGAAGGACTGGGTCCTTGGCTAGGGCTGCACAACCCTGACTGGATTCTGCATATCCCTGATGCAAGGTGGAAAAAGCAGGATTGTCTCCAGCTCAGTGCTCAGTTACCTGGTATTCCAGGCAGTTGGCATTGCCCACAGCATCAGCTCTGGCTGTGGATCAGGTGAACTTACTTGGTTCAGATTTAAGTGTTCTTCTTTTTTACTTTTTCTCTTTTTAAAAAGCTGTGAGTATGCAATATCACCTGAAGGTGATACAGTTTCCAAACAAAAAAATTTTACTGATCTGGAGCTCATTTTATGCTCTCAGAGAGGAGAAAAGGCTGCCAGCCTGTTTCTTCCTCATGCTTTCAATGCCTGTGAACTGTGGGCTCAGATGCCACAAAGCAGTTTGCTTCAGGATGATGCAGGGAGCTCTGCCTCCCTGTCCATCTGGCCTCAGAAGCCAGGGACTTATTCTTGCCCTTGTATGCCAGTGTTTTAAATCTACACTTATGGCAGTGTGCCAGCAAAAGGCCGTGACAGGAAAGGGAACATGTATTGTTAGTGCTGCAACTTTACTGATTTGTGACTCGTAGATGGATGTGGAGTTTTGACTGATCTGGGGCCAGCTCGGGTACTTTATGTTCCCCAGAGCTGACTAATAAACCTGGAGGACTTAAACACAGGGAGCAAGGGGGGAGAGGGGAGACTACCCGTGAGGAGCTGGGGGAGTAAAGAAAAGGGGTTTTGAAATAAACCAACAACCTCTTATTGGTTAGGTGGAGGAAGGTTGTCCTTGCAGAGCAGCTTTGCAGTGCTGGCAGCAGCTGAACGAGTGGCAGACAGGAGTCTTTCCTTGCATCCTAGCAGCTACCTTTCTAGGGAAAAGGAAGCTGATGGGAATCTGTGCAAGAATTGGAACTGATTGCAGGATTGGTTCAGATACCTTCAGTTTCGAATGCAGCAGCTGGCAGGGTTTCTGTCAAGGCTGAGAGGCTGCCCAGAGGCCCATCCTGCTGGAGCTTTGCTTTTCTTGGTATCTGATGTGGAGGGATAAAACCTGGCTGGTTCGAATGGGCACTGATACTGTGGGGTGTCCTTTCAGCTGCAGCTCTGGTTTAGCTGCGAGCCACGGAGCAGTCTCAGGGTTGGCTCTCGTCACCCAGCGGCTGAAGAGAAAGTGGCATCTCTGGGGAGAGTCTTTATTCTGCTTGTTTTCCCCAGAGGTTCTCGTTTCTCTGTGTGACTGCAGGTCACTGTCGTTTAAAAACTGCAAGGTGGGGTTTAGAGAGGAACTCGAACCTTTTTTGGCACTTGGCACCTTCTGTGTGGGTGTGAGGTTTCCAGCAGTCAGCCTTTTATAAGCAGTCACCAAACTGAGCCAGGGCATGAAGTTGTACCAGAAGGGCAGTGAAACCTCCCTTTTTGCGTCCTGTCTCCCCTGTGTTTTGCTGCATTGTCTCTCAGGATTAAGCTGGAGGAGAAGCCTGGGAGAGCTGACACTTTGTGTTATCTCTGCTCCCCGCTGCCTGCCTGCCTCTTTGGATCTGCTGTGTGAGGTTATTCACCACAGCCTGACGGCTGAGAAATGCTGGTGAAATATCTGCAATCCAGGATGCCATGGCTCCTGAAAGCCACCCTGAGCCACAAAGTGGGCCTGCCAGCTCTCTGCAGAGAAACTGCTGAACTGAACAAGGGGTTTAGCTGGGCATTCATCAGAGAACAGAAGTTTTGCGTATCTGGGAAACCTACTGTGTGTATTTATCAGAGAACAGAAATTTTGCCTATCTGGGAAACTCAATGCGTCCTTCTGAAAGTTTTGTGTAGTGTAAAATTAGCTAAAATGCTGAAATAAAAGCTGAATTAAACAGATAAGACAACAGAATACAGCGATCACCATTGGAGATTGGTGTGGGGTAGGGGAGCGTACATACAGTGCAAATCTCTTGAGATGCAAGCTCCATGCCCCAGCAGTTTTCTGAGTGGGTGGCTGTTTCCAGTTGCACTTGAAAAAAGACTGTTTTTCTTTCCCCCCTCCCTTGCACCAATTTAAATGAGTGGTGTTGGGCTTAAAGCTAAAGCTGCCATGACATTCTGTCTGCAAAATAAACAAAAAAAAAAAACAAAAAAAAAACTTCCAGAAAAGGGATATTTTAGGATCCATGGGACACAGCTGAAGGTGTCTTATAGCTACAGTGGTGCTCGTGGGGCCTGTAGAGGCCCGGGATTTTGACCTCTCCTGGTTAAGGCAACTCCTGCCCTGTGATGTGTGTGGTAGTTTGCCTTTGGGCAAAGTGAGGGTAAAGCACAGCTGTTGGAGTCAAGTGTTGTTTGTTTTGCTGTGGTCCATGGCTGGGAGGTAGTGGTTAAAACTGACTTCTAGGAAAGCTTCTCCCTTCCTTTATTGTTGGCTGTTCCTTTTGCACATGTGGTATTAGCTGAGTCAACTGAAGCTGTGTCAAATGCTGGAGAGGATGAACTACACAAGCAGCTTTTGTTCTCACTGATGATTATCTTCTTCCATACACACACACAGTTACATCTCACATCTTGTGAGTGAAGTGTTTGGCTGCCTGAGGTCTACTATTTGACTGTGGTGTCAAACCAGCCAAGCCATCCCTGGCAAGTATATCTACCTTGAAGTTTTTGTAGTCATCCACCTGAGTGTTACTGGTGGATTCACAGTGCAATGGCTGAGCTCACTGGTGATCTTTTGAGTGTAGGCGGTCCTGGACAGGTAGATGGACATTGGGGCAATCAAGACATTTTTACAGAGGTGAGTGTTCTGAGCCTGGCAGGTAATGACTTGCAGACATTAACATAGATCAACTTATTTGTCTGCTCTCTGCTTTAAAATGTTAATATTTTGTGTGTGTTGAGCCCTTGCAATAGAAAGCAGCAGCTGCAACAGCAATGTTGGCTGTAGGACTTGGGGGTATTGGACAGTTCTTGTGGCTCAGGGTACTCTGTGTGGGCACCCAACTGGACATGGCTGAAAAGGGTGACTTTTCAAAGCGTGGGTGTCATTACTTCCTAAGGCTCAGTGCCATTTTTAGGTACATCTGAAAGTCTTGGCACAGAGTGGCTGGAAAGCTGCCCAGTGGAAAAGGGCCTGGGGGTGCTGGTAGGCAGCTGACTAAATATGAGCCAGTGTGTGTGCCCAGGTGGCCAAGAAGGCCAGTGCCATCCTGGCACTTTGTGGCCTGTGACCATCACCCTGTCCGTCACCCTGTACTCCACATCTCGAATCCTTTGCTCAGTTCTGGGCTCCTCACTACAAGACAGACACTGAGGTGCTGGAGTGAGTCCAGAGAAGGGCAGCAGAGCTGGGGAAGAGTCTGGAGCACAAGTCCTGTGAGGGGCTGGGGGTTTTTAGCCTGGAGAAAAGGAGGCTAAAGGGAGACCTTACCGCTCTCTACAAGTCCCTGACAGGAGGTTGCAGCCAGGTGGCCACTGGCCTCTTCTTCCAAGTACTAAGTGATGGGACAGGAGGAATTGGGCTAAGTTGTGTCAGGGGAGGTTTATATTGGATGTTAAAATAAACATCTTCAGCATAAGGATGATCAGTGGTTGGAACAGGAAAATATTTGGGTCGCCATTCTAGGAGGTATTAAAATGATATGTACATGGGATATGCTTTAGTGGTGGGCTTGGCAGTGCCAGATCAGTGGTCGTAGTTGATGACTTCATCTTTTTCTCAACCTAAATTATTCTGTGATTCTGTGATTGAAATGCTCCAACTCAGCATTCTCTTCTGGAAGTCAAAGAGATGGTCTTTAACGTTCTCTACCTACAGGTTGTATTTTAAGCTTTGGAAATAAGGAGAGTTGCTCTTATTTAGAAATGTTGCAGATGAAACTGGTAGGTAGGTTGGAATTATCCAGTGATGAAAAACATGGCAGCCTTCTGTATAAAAGCAGAAGGATAAATCTTAGCAAATTTTGTGGCTGGGGCTTGTTCAAAGGATAACCTTTTGAGGTGCCTTGTGCTATTTTTTTCACTACCTATCTTGAGTATCTCCAGCTTCCTGTTTACACTGCAAGCACATCACCTTCTGCTTTGAGGTGTTCAGCAGATGCTCTCTCAGCTTTAGGACTGGTCTGTGGCACAGTGTGCAGGCTTCTTTACAGAAGTGAGATTGCCAAACTAGTAGCCTTTGGAGAAGGCACTTTGTGAGAGTTGATGACTTATGTTTCAAGGCAGGCTAAAAAATATAATCAAGTTCAGGGGATTTGATTCCAAAATACATACAGTGTTCCTTTTTAAAGCATTGTTAGGCAGGTTAGAGCTTAATGTTGGAGAATGTTGTGCTCTGTCTGCACCAATCTCATGGCCTTGACCTCAAGGTATTTAGCTTAGAGAGGATAACCTCCTTCCCAAATCCCAAGATGTTTTTAGCTTCCAGGCCAAGACTGCTAGTAAAAAAACCATGGTGGTTTTGTGATTTATTTATTTATTTACTTATTTTTAATTATTATTATTTTGCATGGTTGCACCTTTGAGAATTAGGCCGAGACCCCTCAGTTTGGTTCCCCATGGAGTCACCCAGTCTCCTTGTGCTGCCTCATAGCCCCCAGCTATGTGTGATGCTCTGGTGCTGTGGCTGAGAAGCAGGAATTGTTTCCTTTCTCAGGCTGCCCAGACTTGCCCTCTGTCTGGGAGCCACCTTCTTCTTGCATGATTTTCTGATGTCCTTGGCATGATGGGGCCAGGTGAGCAAGGTCCTAGGAATGTCATCTGTACAACTGCAGCAGTCAGACATGTTCTAGCCAGCCTCTGCCAGCACCCACGTGTGGTAGCAGGAGCTCGGGTGTCTCCTGGTATGATGGGAGAGGCAGGGCAGAAATGGGAATTGCTGAGGTTGGGCCATGTATCTCACAGAGCAGCTTTGCTGGGACTGGGAAGGAAACATCCCAGTTGCATGTTTTATATGGAAGCTGCCCTCAGGGTATCCCCTCACCTTCAGCTGGGTGGCTGCTTGGTCAGGTTGGCTTTGTTTCAAGGAAATAATTTGCAGATTTTGAAGATCTACCTGTCTTGGAGTGGCCTGACCAGTCCCTGGTAGTAGGAGTCTCTAAGAGATCCCAACTTGCTTTCTAATCTGCAGGAATCTTCATAACTCAGCATCCTCCTGAGACTGCTGGCTTGTATAAGGCTGCATTTGCTGCTTGCCACTTAATTTATCAGCTCTATAGGCCCTAAAACATGATTTTTAGCTGATGATACTGCTTTTTCATGTTACTTTTGTCTTTTCTCTCCCTCCTGTCCTTCAGATTAGAATTCAAGAACTGCAGATGCTGTAAACTAAGCATGACTCACACCTAGTTTATTTTGTGAATTACCCAGCACACAATGCTGACGGGAAAATGCTGGGAGTGGAGGGGGTGGGGAACAAAAAGATGGTTTTTAAGACCCAAAAGGAAATGCTTGGATCATGCCTCTGTGGTCCCTGGGTCATTGAACTGGCCCATGTCCTGGACACGTTATATGGGCCACGTGAACCAAGGGGACCCTTGGGACCTGCAGTGGATGTCAGAACATGATCTAAGACTTCAGGCAGAAGTGAGTGGGATGTTGTGCTGTGAACCTTGCTTGAAAAGCCAGTGGGGGCTGACCTCTGTGAGACAGTGCATATTCCACACCACCCATTCCTGGGTGTTACCTACCTCTGTCACATCTCTGAGTATCACTAACAACATCTAAGGCTGCTTTTGTTCCTCTGTTGTGGTTACCTCGATCTATTTGAAGCAGTTGGGGGTGTTAGAAATGCTGACTTGTGGAGCTGAGGTAATACTGGAAAAAATTAGTGAGGTGGGTGGCAGAATATAAAATGGAAGAGGTTATTTAATGAAATTTTGCTGAGCTGTTGTACCTAGGGACTTTCTTATCTCAGTCATAAAAGTGGTGTTGCAGCCATGCTTCCAAGAGCCTCAGATGCACCAATGCACAGAAAGGCACGTTTCCAGTGAGAACTACCAGAGAAGACCTGTGCTTGGAGGTTGCAGAGAGGCTCTTGAGGATTCCACAACAAGTGAGCTTCCTTTTCCATGCGTGAATTTTGGATCCCAGCACTGTAAGGGTGATGCTTCTGCCCTCATCCTCCCCAGCTGGTGCCTCTGCTGGCTATAGGAGCCACTGGGATTCCTGGGCAGGCACTTCTTTTATTGACAGCTGTGCCAGAGGGTATTTCAGGTCTGCTCCCTGCTGTGCCAAGGCAGATTGGCTTAATCAGACTATGGTAAACCTGTTGTGAATGTTTCACAATTCGCTGGACTTGCCAATTGTAGCTGCTCTGATTGCACCCCTGCTGCTTGTTTGACTGCCTGGTGGCTCCCAGCCAGGACCCAGGGATGGGAAGTCAAGTTAATTTGAAACAGTGACGGTAATGTTAATCTTACCTTTCATTTTTTAGGCCTACGGTTAGGGAGCAAGGAAATGGATTTCTTTCCCCTTAAATGTGAAGCCTCTCAGAGAGGAGAAATTGAGTGTGTTCTCACTGAGGCCATCCTATTTCTCAGCACAAACCCAGCATACATAATACCTGGTAATGATTGTGCTGTCCCCTGATGAGAGTGGGCAGGGAATGAGAAGAAGTGCTGATGAAACTTCATTTCAGACCATGCCTAGCTGGTCCATATCACCAGTTATTTCATAGTTGCCTCATTGTTGGATGAGAGTCTTCAAGGACTGGTTTCCTTGGCCTCACTTGCAGCTGCTGTCATGCTTGGCTTGGTGCCATGGGTACTGGGACTAGTTGTGAGGGAATGCTCTGCAATGCTGTCAGCCCCAAATCTGCTAGGGAGGTGCAGGTGTCCCCATCCTTTGCCACCTGGCTGTCTGACAGTGCTTCATTGTGTTCGTAATGGGATGTTCTCATTTTCCTTAGCACGTTGTTCTCGGGCTGATGGGACTTGAGAATAATGTGCTCAGATGAGTTGGAGGCAGCCAGCCCAGCCAAGTTTCTGACAGTGACGAAAGGTCTTCTTGTGCTGCCTGCCCTGCCAGCAGCCACAGCAGCACAAAGAGAGGGCTGTGTGCTCGAGCTGTCTGTTTGGGTTTGTAACAGGAGTGTGTGTGCAGCCAAATGGCTTCTTCAGCAATGCTCAAATAATTCCCAATGTGTGAACAAACTCAAGGCTTGCTGCTGCCCTACCAGTCTGCTCCAGTCATGCTGTGTCCTCTGTGAGATGGGAGCACCAGGGAACCCAGGCACTGAGGAGCTTCCAGTGTGCGTGTCACTGGTAACCGTCCAGCTTCCCTCTCTCTGTACCTGGATCTTGGTGGGTTAATGTCTGGTTTAAGACCCAGCCCCTTTGTTCATGTTGAAGCCCTGCACCCTGGTGGCTCATCCCAGGACAGTGTCCTCCCTTGCTTTGTCACTGTTGTGGGGAGGTGGGACAGGCGGTGGCAGGTCACAGCCTCAGGTCTGGGTGCTGTGTGGCCGTGTTAGGGTTGGCACTGGAGCTAGGTGGCTTTGGGTCAGGAGCTGGGAATTGCAGGAGGAAGGTGGTACCCTGGCCTGTATGTGCTTCCCTCCCACTTTCTCACCCATGTGCCAAGCGTGTTTCTGTAATGTGTATTTTTCCAAACAGAGAAGTGTGTCTGGGTGTGGGTAGAATGGAGTAAAAAAAGCCAAAAACAAAGCTAAAGCCCTCCTATGCACATGTGCCTCTCTGGGGAGGATGGAGCAAAGGTCTGCCAGCACCATCAGCACCATGACTGACTGACAAGACAGTGCTCTGAGTACCACAGGGATCAGAGCAGTGCGTGAGCCTGTGCAAAATTGTTTTGGGAAGGGCTTGGATTTACTTGTATAAGCATTTCTTGTAGCAGTGATCTTTATGCAGCTGTGCTGTGGACTTGCTCAGAGACCTATTGCAGTTAAAAATAACACTTTCCTCTCATTCTCTCTCTTCTT